>JARYGA010060615.1:39004-81374 GCA_030545235.1 Helianthus tuberosus
CACATACGTTAAAATAAAGTCAATACATATAATGTAAAGGTGAGCATACAAGTTTGACAATAGCATATAGAGTTCGAAATTCGTTTACGCATAACCAGCACGTACACATAGTGAAATGAGGCATGTTAGTTATCGACATAGACCCATCGATACCAATGACTGCGGGTTGACTGCCTGAGGCAGTTCACAATACATGATTACCACCGTAATCCATGCAAGTAGTTGTCCTTAACAACCCTTGCGAACAGGTGCTGAGTCCAAACTATAGTACTATCGTTGCTAAGGCAGGTAGACAACATTCCATGTGTAAACATAACAAACAAGCATTCATAAGCCACGTATAACATGCATTAATGGTTAGCGTTCAAATAGTATTGAGTAGTGTGTTGATTGGGATTTGAATATTCGTAACGTATGTAACACCCAAAAGTGCGTAAAGCAAAAAGGGATCGAGTATACTCACAGCGATGATGGATTGAAGGGAGCGCTAGAGAGTAGGGTTAGCCTGATTAGAACGATAACATAACGATAAGTGACGCGTAAAACGATGCAAGGTGTAAGTGGCTCGGACAGTAACTCGGTCGGATTGGTAATCCGATCGGACAGTCCAATCGTGCGGATTGACAATCCGTTCGAATGGTCATCCGGTCGGACAGGTTGTCCGGTCAGATGACTATTCGAGTGGATTGTTTCTTCCTTTGATGTGTTTGTGTATGATGGCTTGTCCTTTGAAGTTTTCGTTGTAGCATTTTAAAAATATTGAAGTATCTCTACCTTTCAAGTCGATCGATCGGACGGTCTGTCGTGCGGACGACAATCCGCTCGGATGACTCATCCGGTCGGACGGAGACTCAAGTGGCAAGGTTACTTTGTGAGAGCAATCCACAGCAGGTTGTCACTCGGTCGGACAGGTTGTCCGGTCAGGTGGCATCCTTAGTGCATTGAACACGTTGAAAATTGTTTAAGTCCAAGTATCTCATGATAAAAAGAGTAATCCGACCGTAGGTAGTCCGATCGGATAGCAATTCATTCAATACTCAAACTTATATAAAGTTGGTTAAGTGTGGGACTCAAAGTGCAAGCCGCTCGGATGACCTAGTCGCTCGGATGACTTATCCGTTCGGATAAGTTGTCCGGTCGGATAGCACCCCGTGCTGGTCGTTCCGTTCGTCTTTCACTTGGCCGTTTTGATTGTTTGTTGCTTTTATCGAGACGTTTTGACAACGTGTTAACAACGGAATCCCCATCCTAACCCAAGTGACCCGATCAAACAGGAATCACCCTCGTTCGACCAGTTAACCAGTTCATGATGGTTGTTCTTGGTTAACCCGAAGTCGGTGGTCTCGTGAGTAGAATCTAGATCTTGAACTAGCACAACACTAAGAATGAGTAGGAGACTAGAACAAGGCCCGATTCTATCGGTTTTGAGTGCATTGAGTGTAAAATAGTTGAAAGAAAGTTAGAAACCATCTTTCAATCCTTTTCCACTATGATTATGCTTAGATCTCTACAAGATCTTTGTTTATTTGTGTGGAAATCGGTTGGATCCAAGTTGTTCTTGATGGATTGAAGCCAAAACATGAAGTTCTTCAAGAACACATGATGACGTCATCCTAGAACACCTCAAAACTAGTGATTTCATGGTTAAAAGTTAAGATTCAAAAGATAGAAAGGTGTAGGAGTGCGTGTAGATTAAGAAAGTACAAGATTTAGGACGAGATCTTACCGGGATTGAGAGAAATCGAAGAAAAGGTGAGGAGAGCTTGCTGTTCGGTCAGAGAGTTTCCAAAAGTAGAAAGAATGAAAGTGATATGGGTATTTATAGAGTTACCCAAAGAGGAAAGTGTGAGCCGGTCGGATGACACCTGGCACCGGATCAAGTGGCAGCCCGGTCGGATTGGCAATACGGCCGGATGGCACTTGGCTCGGGTGTTCGGCGCGATGATTTTTGAGTTTTCGATTGTAATTGCGAGCGATGCGATGCGATAGATTTTCCTAGCAAATTACTTTTAATCCCAACTATTCATATCTCGCACTGTCCCTTCTCCACTAATTATCATAGTTCGATTTCGATTGAGTTCGATTGCGTTTCGATTGCGTTTCGAGTTCGATTGCGTTTCGATTGATTCCCATATACATAAATTTACACATGCACAAGTAACACATAAGGCACACACACACGTATAACAATAACCAAAATGCGTAGTTCGGGTTGCGATTCGATTCGATGTCGATTTGGTTAGCATAGTTTGATTATCGTATAGTTAACTTTATCGCATTGTTACTTCCTATAGTTCACAGTCGTAAGTCGATTAGATAGCGAATAACATACGTCGATTATTGTAATTATTGACACTTACTCCACATAATACAACTAAAATAAACATATAAAAGAAACTCATTACTAGTCAATTCGAGCGAAATCGGTCGTTGACTTTGACCTTGACTTTGACTTTGACTCTGACTTCAAAAACACGGGGTGTTACAGCCTCCCCTTGTTTAGGGAATTTCGTCCCGAAATTAGGCCGAAGCCGTAACGAACAACTGCGGGTACTTCGCCTTCATGTCGCTTTCGAGTTCCCAAGTGAACTCTGTGCCTCGTTTGCCTTCCCATCGGACTTTCACAATAGGAATGCGCGAGCGTCTGAGCTGCTAGGTTTGGCGATCCATGATTTCGACAGGCTTTTCCACAAAGTGTAGTGTTCGTTCACTTGCAGATCCTCCAATGGAACATGTAAGTCGTGGTCGGCCAAGCACTTTCTGAGGTTTGAGACGTGGAAAGTCGAGTGGACGTTACTAAGTTCCTCCGGTAGTTCGAGTCTGTAGGCGACTTTTCCGATCCTTTCCAGAATCTTAAAAGGTCCAACATATCGAGGCGCGAGCTTTCCCTTCTTGCCGAATCGGACCACACCCTTCTAAGGTGATACCTTTAGGAGTACGTAGTCACCAACGTCAAATTCAAGGGGCTTGCGTCGCCTATCGGCATAACTTTTCTGTCGATTCCGAGCTTTCGTTAAATTTTCTCGAATTTGGAAAATTTTGTCTGTCGTTTCTTGCAATAGCTCGGGACCGGTTAATTGCGAATGACCAATCTCGTGCCATACAATAGGCGATCGACATCTTCTTCCGTATAAAGCCTCGAATGGTGCCATCTGAATGCTGGAATGATAACTGTTGTTATACGAGAATTCGACTAACGGCAGGTATTTATCCCAATTACCACCGAAGTCTATGACACACGAAGAGAGCATGTCTTCAAGAGTACGAATCGTTCTTTCAGTCTGTCCATCGGTTTGAGGGTGGAAAGCGGTACTTAGATTAAGCGATGTACCGAGTGCCGTTTAAAACGTTTCCCACGGTCGCGAGGTAAACCGAACATCACGGTCAGAGATGATGTCGCGAGGCGTACCATGATTACAAATGATCTCGTCGGTGTAGATTCGGGCTAATCGTTCTACCTTGTAGTCTTCCCGTATTGGCAAGAAGTGAGTGATTTGGTCAGATGGTCAACAACAACCCAAATGCTATCGTGACCTGATGACGTGTGCGGAAGCTTTGTTATGAAGTCCATAGCTATACTCTCCCACTTCCACATAGGGATCGGCGGTTGTTCGAGTAAGCTAGAGGGTCTTTGATGTTCCGCCTTGACTCTTGCACAAGTCAAGCACTTCCCAACGTAGAGAGCAATATCCCTTTTCATGCCCGGCCACCAGTACTTGTAGCGAAGATCCTGGTGCATTTTGTCGGCACTGGGATGAATAGAATACCGGGATTTATGGGCTTCGTCCATCAAAATCTGTCGCAAATCGGTCCGTTTAGTGATCCAAATTCGGTCCAGGAAATGGAATATCCCATTCGATTTACTCACAAGCTGGGCTCCATCGTGGTAGATTATTTCCTTCTTCAGGGTGCGTTCATTAAAACATGCATGCTGGGCTTCGCGTATGAGGGTTTCGAGATCGTATTGGGCTTGAACAGTTCGAGTGCTAAGCAGATAGCTCCGTCTGCTGAGCGCGTCGGCAACAACATTTTCTTTGCCTGGGTGATAACGAATCTCGCAGTCGTAATCGTTGAGAAGTTCTACCCATCGGCGTTGACGCATATTAAGTTCTTTCTGATTAAAGATATGTTGTAGGCTCCTATGATCGGTGAAGATCGTACACTTTGTACCATAAAGGTAGTGTCGCCAAATCTTTAACGCAAAAACAACTGCGCCTAGCTCAAGATCATGGGTTGTATAGTTCTTCTCGTGGATTTTGAGCTGACGAGATATGTAAGCTATAACCTTGTCCCACTGCATAAGGACACAACCAAGACCAAGGTTGGAAGCATCACAATAGACAATGAAATCATCGTTTTCGTCGAGCAATGTGAGAACGGGGGCATTGCAAAGCATGTGTTTGAGGGTTTGGAAAGCAGACTCTTGTTCAGTTCCCCAAACAAAAGGCTTGTCTTTATGCGTGAGAGCGGTAAGAGGCACAGCGATCTTTGAAAATCCTTCGATAAATCGTCGATAATAGCCCGCTAGTCCGAGAAAAGAACAGACTTCAGACAGGTTCTTAGGCGTAATCCAACTCTTAACGGCCTCAATCTTCGCAGGATCGACGTGAATACCTTGACTATTTACGATGTGACCCAGAAACTGAACCTCCTCCAACCAGAATTCACACTTGGAGAATTTGGCATAGAGTTGGTTCCCCTGGAGTAGCTCGAGAACCAAACATAGATGTTGCGCGTGTTCGGTTTTCAACTTGGAATAGATCAAGACATCGTCGATGAATACGATGACGAAACGGTCGAGATATGGCTTACACACGCGATTCATCAGATCCATGAAAACCGCGGGTGGTGCGTTGGTTAAACCAAAGGGTATAACAACGAATTCGTAATGGCCATATCGAGTGCGAAACGCGGTTTTGGGTATATCCTCCTCTTGAATGCGTAGTTGGTGATAGCCTGAACGTAGATCGATCTTCGAGAAGCACGTAGCACCTTGTAGCTGATCAAACAAATCGTCGATGTGGGGTAGGGGATAGCGGCTCTTGATAGTTAACTTATTCAGTTCCCGATAGTCGATGCACATCCTGAATGACCCATCCTTCTTTTTGACGAAAAGGACTGGCGCGTCCCAAGGATAGGTGCTCGGGCGAATGAAGCCTTTCTCAAGTAATTCCTGGAGTTGGTTTGAGAGTTCACGCATTTCGGATGGCGCGAGTCGGTAAGGAGCTTTGGCAATAGGGTTGGCTCCAGGAATGAGGTTGATACGAAAGTCGATATCACGACTTGGTGGTACTCCGGGAAGATCCTCAGGAAAAACGTTAGGAAATTCTCGAACCACAGGAACGTTGTTTACTTCCTTCTTCTCTTTCTTTACCTTCTCCGCTACTACAATATTAGCCAAGAAAGCTCTGTATTCCTTGCGGAGATACTTGCTAGCTTGGACACATGACATGAGCTTGAGACCCTTCGAAGCGGTTTCACCGTAGACGCACAATAGATCACCATTCACGAGCGAAAATCGAATCATCTTATCGTAGCACACCACTTCGGCATGGTTTTCGCGAAGAAAGTCCATGCCTACTATGACGTCAAAACTTTCGAGTTGCATCAGAATAAGGTCGATTGGGAAGATGTGATTGTTGAGTTCAAGAGTACAATCACGGAGAACAGAATTAATGGCGACAGTTCTTCCGGTAGCGACTTCAACATCGAACGTCGAGGAGAGATGGGAGCGCTTACGACTAAGGAGCTTCTCGAATTCGAACGACACAAAGCAATTATCGGCCCCAGTATCAAATAAACACGAAGCATAAATACCATTCACAAGGAACGTACCATTAACCACGTTGTTGTCGGCTTGGGCTTGGCGCACGTTGATGTTGAAAGTTCGTGCGCATGCTGCTTGTTGCTGTTACTGTTGGTGTTGCTGCTGCTGGGGCTCTTGTTTCATAACCCTGTTTGGGCACATGTTGGCGAAATGGTTAGGATCGCCACATGCGAAGCAGGCTCTGGCGTTGACCGTGGGTGCCGGAGGAGCTTTTTGACCCTGAGGGGCGGTGAGTAGAGCTTGATGAGCAGGAGCTTGTCGAGCACGGCAGTTGGTAATGAAATGGTCGCACATATTACAATGAGCACAAAAACGGCAAGCGATGGTAGTCGGGTGATGGTAGGTACAAGTAAGGCAAAGCGGGTGTGGCCCAGTGTATGCACGCTTGGCAAGTGGTGCATTTGCCACAGGCGCCACTACTTGACGCTGTTGGGCTGGTACAACTTGAATCGATGCAGCAGTGATCGCACAGTTCTTGTTGCTGGAGGTGTTCTTTCTCTTGTTCTTCCTCTTGTTGCTCGATGCGGTGGTGGTTTCAGCTGTTGGCGCGGCGGTGGTAGCTTGATGCAGGTGCTTCGAAGTTTTATCCCAGACACCAGCCTTGACCAGCTTGTCGTTGATTTCAGCGGCCAGTAGGTAAGACTCTTCGATCGTCTTAGTCTTAGCCGCTTGCATGAAATCTGCAACACAGTCAGGCAGGGCCCGGATATACTTCTTGATTGCCATGTCTGAAGTCTTGACTTGGTCAGGGCAGATGATGCTGAGCTGTTTGAAGCGAGCAGTGACAGCAGCATTTTCACCTTCCTTCTGCTTTATGTGCCAGAATTCATCTTCCAACTTTTGGCGCTCATGAGGAGGGCATAATTCTTCCAGCATGACCTCCTTGAGTTCGTCCCACGACAGACCGTAGGCTGCATCGTTTCCCCGCTTGTTTCTCTCAGCCGTCCACCAGTCTAATGCGCGGGACTGGAAGACGCCGGTAGCATTTAGAGTGCGGAGGTCGTCGGGGCAACCGCTCTGTCGCAGTGTGACCTCAATAGAATCAAACCATTGGAACAACGCTGTAGGGCCTTCCTCGCCAGTGAATTCCTTTAGCCCACAAGACTTGAATTGTTTAAAATTGAAAGGAGCTTTGGGGGAAGCTTTAGGAGCTTTAGTTCGCGAATCCTCAGATGATTTGCTGACGTTCTCGTAGACATCACTCACGGCTTTTGCTACTTGTTTAGCGATGATAGCAGCAAGACGTTTGTCTCTCTTTTCTTGACGAGAAATTGATGGGTGGCGGGATCCAGATGACATCGTCTGCAATAGACATCGTCACAGGACTCAACACAACGTATTCGAATCTCACCTCACACGTCTACTACTTACTAAAGCTTAGGAACACGCAATGTAGCATGTATCACATAAACACATAGGCACCTAAGCACAGATTCTTATAAACACAAAATCACATAAGCACGTAGAACACAAAATCACAGAAGCACATACGCATGTAATCACAGAGGCAGTTAGAATACAGAAATCTATCATTCAAAGTTCGCGAGCGTTCGAATATAGCGATCGCGTTTTAGTATATCGAGTAGCATAGTATAAGCGTATAACGTAGCATAAAGTCGTCCATAGCTTAGCGATTTGTCAGCGAATTGAGATAGAAATGCAGTGCGAGTCGTGCGTGTCGATCGAAGTGAAAGAGAAAATAGAGTAAATCTCCAAAATTTAAACACATAAACAGGTAACACACATACAAGCACATAAAATCGACGAATCATCAAAGGCGGCAGTTGCGGGCTCATAATCGAAACACATAAAAATCGAGGAATAGATCGTCTGCGGCTATTAGACATTGACTAACCAAAGTGGTTCGACTATTCACATGGACTTGTTGTGCACATTTGACCTTTAGGGCAGTGCCTTTGCCTCGATTCTTGGGCATTTGGCACGCATCCCGTTAGTCATTTCGTGACTTCAGGTCATTGGAGTCCGTCGAGACTTTGGTGAGAGTGTGTAAAATGGGTGGAACAAGTCGTCAAGGTTAGGGTTTCACCCCTAGCTTAACAACTTCGTCCCTGTTTTTAATAAAATAGAGGAGATTATTCATCAAAATACGGATTTCACTCCTGATTTGGCATAATTTTCCCTGTTTGTAGATAAAATGCGAATTGATTAAGCAACTTTAGTCGAGAGTTTGCAGTTTTCACACCTAATCTTGACTTAGTTGCTCCTTTGTAGTTGAAAATTCGAGTGCAGTGATAGTGTAGCATAAGCGAGAATAGGGAGAAATAGTGGTAAGCTCATACATAACCCCTAACGGATATGCACAAGTCGGTCTGTGGTTCCTAACTATAGACTAGGTCTCTAAGACATCGACCCGTACTAGGTCGTTTCTTGCCTAATTCCCTATAGTTATGGCTCTGATACCAATCTGTCACACCCCAACCGATGGCGGAAACATCGGGGCATGGCACTGAGCGAAACAGATTGTCCAGAAGTTTCCATAACAATTATCATTACCAATCAATTTAAAATAACATGTCCCATACCATGTCTCAAAAGGTAACAAATTATTACAGACAAAATCTACGCAAATAGTTCTATTCCGACAACTCAGATTTCTAAATAGAGCAATTGTTTATCTGCTTCTAGAGACCCCTGATTCAATTTGTACAGACAACTATTTGTTGGCCTCTAGAGCCTTATTCTAGCCTCGATTTCCTAGCAGATGTGCATCCTAGGCACCTATCACATACGTTAAAATAAAGTCAATACATATAATGTAAAGGTGAGCATACAAGTTTGATAATAGCATATAGAGTTCGAAATTCGTTTACGCATAACCAGCACGTACACATAGTGAAATGAGGCATGTTAGTTATCGACATAGACCCATCGATACCAATGACTGCGGGTTGACTGCCTGAGGCAGTTCACAATACATGATTACCACCGTAATCCATGCAAGTAGTTGTCCTTAACAACCCCTGCGAACAGATGCTGAGTCCAAACTATAGTACTATCGTTGCTAAGGCAGGTAGACAGCATTCCATGTGTAAACATAACAAACAAGCATTCATAAGCCACGTATAACATGCATTAATGGTTAGCGTTCAAATAGTATTGAGTAGTGTGTTGATTGTGATTTAAATATTCATAACGTATGTAACACCCAAAAGTGCGTAAAGCAAAAAGGGATCGAGTATACTCACAGCGATGATGGATTGAAGGGAGCGCTAGAGAGTAGGGTTAGCCTGATTAGAACGATAACATAACGATAAGTGACGCGTAAAACGATGCAAGGTGTAAGTGGCTCGGACAGTAACTCGGTCGGATTGGTAATCCGATCGGACAGTCCAATCGTGCGGATTGACAATCCGTTCGGATGGTCATCCGGTCGGACAGGTTGTCCGGTCGGATGACTATTCGAGTGGATTGTTTCTTCCTTTGATGTGTTTGTGTATGATGGCTTGTCCTTTGAAGTTTTCGTTGTAGCATTTTAAAAATATTGAAGTATCTCTACCTTTCAAGTCGGTCGATCGGACGGTCTGTCGTGCGGACGACAATCCGCTCGGATGACTCATCCGGTCGGACGGCGACTCAAGTGGCAAGGTTACTTTGTGAGAGCAATCCACAGCAGGTTGTCACTCGGTTGGACAGGTTGTCCGGTCGGGTGGCATCCTTATGTAACACCCTTATTATTATTTAACGATTTTCGTATAAATTACGAAGATAAACGGGTAATTAGAATTTCAAATACATTGAAATTACGGGTTTCATTAAACTTTCTTACAGAATTAAAACTATACAATATAACATGTGTGAGTTCGTCATTTAACATAACAATGATACATAGTTATCATTGCACCCCTTCCGGTATGCATTAAGACTTCATTTCGATTTACTTGGTCATCTTAGCGAAATCCGTCGCTTTTATTCGACCATGTCTTTTATTCTTTACGTGACCACCATTGGCGGCCTTATTAATTATGAGTGACGATTATCATCGTTATCCTTGCTTTACTACGACTAAAGTTAACAACTTTGATTATCTTTTTCGTGTGGGCAACACCTTTGTTTTTATGATCCGGCGGATCATCTATACTTTGGTTTTACTTGCCCATTTTGTTCACCATGGCCCTTTCATCCAAGATGACTTATTTTCGTGAATTTTCTTTTGATCGTTCATTTATATCATCGTTTACATTAATCCTTGTCCCTTCTCTCGGGCTCATTATCCTAATGTAATACGCTCCCGTCACCCGGCTGTGCGTTTACATTATCATCAACTATTTTGTTCATTTGTTTCATTTGGGTACTTTTTAATTTGTCCCATTCACCCCGTCCTTACTACATCGGATGTAAATGTGTCCGCTATAAAAAGTTCATGGTATCATATGCCACTACTTACTTGGCTAGAGTAAGCGATTAACACATGACACGCATGACCTTTTTATAGTTTTCACATCACGCCCTATGTAAGTAATGCCTCTATTTGTTTCTCTTGGAAACAATATCCCGAATACATTTTCTATTCGGGTTTTTCCAAGTTTTTAATCTACATATGCAACTTTCAATTTCTACATATTTGTTGCATATTACTATTTGTGCAATTAAATTTAAAATGTGCACCTGGTAATGCTTGCCCTAACGGGCTTCTCTTGCCATTAGCCTTGTTCGCGACCGTTACGCGATTTAGGTCCTTAATGAGCATACTCTTTGGATCGTTCCTCTGTCAAATCTGCGATTTGTTAAACTCTCGCTATCTTCATATGCGAGTGTCCTTCAACTAAAACATATACAACAGTTAGTAATTTCAACATTAAAGGATGCCCGTATTATAATACAAGGCTTTTCTACTATACGCATCAACGCGTGTAATTTCGTTGACTATATCTATTCTATATCGTTTTTAATGGTGTAACGTGTATTACACGATAACCATATGTGTTGTTCTCAACACATTAATCATACTAAACCATTGATATACATGTACTTACCGAATTTGCGATCAAGCCTCGAACCGAACACACTTTATTCTTTAACCATGAGCTCTGATTACCAACTTGTAACACCCTTATTATTATTTAACGATTTTCGTATAAATTACGAAGATAAACGGGTAATTAGAATTTCAAATACATTGAAATTACGGGTTTCATTAAACTTTCTTACAGAATTAAAACTATACAATATAACATGTGTGAGTTCGTCATTTAACATAACAACGATACATAGTGCGAAAGCTTATTTCTTGATCGTGTTCGGTTCTTCGTTGTGCTTGATCGTCCTCCGGTGCCAAAATTATACCTGAAACTCATAAAACATGAGTCGGATTAGTCATACGTAGTTTAAAACGTGCGTAAACGAGTCCGGGAAGCGAAACTGATTAAAATAAAATTTTTTCGCCAAAAACAGTGCCTGTCGCGCCACGCACCGGCTCCAGGTTGCTCCCTCGCGTGGCGCGAGGGAGACCGTTTTCCAGCAGCTCTGGAGCTGGGTCCTGCATTTTTCAGCAATACCAGTTTTTACGGAAACGGCCATAACTTCTTCGTTATTGATCCGTTTTACGCGATTCTTTTTCCTACGCGTCCGTAATTTAATTCTCCATCATATGGAGTTAAAATCCAACGTCCACCATAATAAATTTTGAGACTTCTAAGCCTTCGACTCGTTACCTTTTTACCGAATTTTAACCCGTTTATGCATTTTATCAAACAAACGTATTTGTTTGATCCTTATATCACATACACTTCTTCAAATAAATGTTATCTACCATTTTAGGTTCTAATCATAGGTTTATTACACAATTTAAACCCGTTTTCGCTCGTATGCTTATTTTGACCCGTTAAGGGTATTTAAGCACTTTCAAGCTTGAAATCGCTTTCATTCATTTCTAGCATCTTATTCCTACATTTCTTATCAAGTAATCTTCCACCACAGCTATATGTGCGTTGGATTTAATGTGGATATCTATATGTTCCGAGTTTTTACCCCTCGGATTATCATTTTACGGAAAAGACTCATATAAAGTCTTTTGACCCAAGAATTTACATCTTTCACTACCTATACTCATTCTAAGTATTTATTTAATCATAGAACTTGTTTCCGAACCACCTTTAAGGGTCGTTCGTTCGAATTAGCTTACAAAGGCAATTTGGTCAATTTTCATCCTTCTTTTACTACAAGGACCTTTAAATACTTGTTTGACTCAAAATCCGATCTTTTAACTATAATTCTTGTTTGTAAACCCATGTGCTTCTAAAACACTATAATCATAACTCAATTTATTCGGTTTACCTAAAAGATAACCGAATATCTATATTTTAACCTTGTCTAACTCTTATAGAACTCCAAATTCTACATGATGAGTTGTGTTATTATACATACCTGGCTCGGATCAATATATTGACCCGTTTCAATACCTTGCCTTAGTGGCTGCTAAGTGATAGCGCTGTAAACATCCACGTGCTATTTATTCCCTAAAATCATACAACTCGACAACCCATTAGTCGATATTGTCAAGGGTGATAATTTCACCTTTTGACCCGTTTGATCTAAATGACCAATTATATTAGCGAGATGACATTTATTACCACCTCGTATATATGACTCGCTCCGATTTACACCATGCGGTCACTTTACTTATAATTCCATTTCTTAAAACTTTTTGGCCTACTATGGCTTACGTCATAATTGTCTTTTTCGTAATTAACACGACAAAAGGATATTCTAAAATATATGACTAGTGTAAGATATACTTACCTTGCATCCGAATTATGCTTTTCCTCCATTCTTGATTTGTTTGACACGCTTCTTTCCCCAAGCTTTCACCTAGCTTGCCAAGCGTCAAACTATCATTGTAATTGTAAGATGGTTAGGTGAGTCATATTCATTTACGACTATTTCATCCTACGCTTCTTTTATCGAATTTATCATTTGATCATATACTTGGTCGGTTTGACCTTTTAAAGTCAATCGACTTATCAACTTATTCAATACACATTTGGTTTATTGAATTTCACTTAGGCATTTCATCCGAACTCTTAACGAAATCAAATTTTTACACACTAACTACTAGGTAACATGATTTCAAGCATCTATATCACGATCTTAACATCAATTCTTTTATATCATACAAAACCCATTTCGTGAGAAGTATGATCTTATACCCAAATTCATGGTTTAATCAAACACCTTCTATTCGCTATCATGCATGTTGATTCTAAGCATAGTTATATCATCAGTTTCATCATAACATTAAAACCCACTTACCTAAGTGTGTTAATTCATTCAATCATTCAATTCATAGCATGCTAAGTATGATTTTTACTTAGGGTTTTGTTCCTAAGCAAGTACGCATCACTAATCTAGCCATAGCTTCTCTAATCCATGCCTAATTTGCGATTAGGATGATTATCCAATCTTTACAACTTCACCAAATGTCAGGATTTTACATACCTTATGATCCCCTAGCTTGGGTGATAATTAATATACGTTCGTGCTTCAATTCGGGTCTTGAATTCTCCTTGATTTTGAGCAAATTAGTGAGTCTAGGGTTTGAAGGGAAGAACCCCTTCCCTGCTCTTGTGAAATCGTCGACCATCACACACATATGTGTGTGTTTTTGGTTTTTAATTTGTTTAATTAAAACATCTTTCTAAACTTGCCCCTTTTAGTCCCTTTAGTTCCAAGGTTTTATAAAGGGTTTATCTAATTCATGTTTTTCTTTATTGTACTAAAAACGCATAACCAACTAGGTTAATTATTTCCTAGTTATCTTAATGGGTTCGGGGAAATTACAACCCGTTTCATTTCAAGTCCCGTTATCTCGGGCCTTTTATATACTTTATTTTCTCAAAACTTTGATTCGTTTGTATTTAATATTCGGATTATTTAAAATCCAAATATTTACCGGGTTATTTTTACTACTAACGGTGCTTTACCCGTCTTTTAGTACTAACGGAGTTTGATTACCAAACCCGTTTTCGGGGTGTTACACCTTAGTTCATTGAACACGTTGAAAATTGTTTAAGTCCAAGTATCTCATGATACAAAGAGTAATCCGGTCGGGTAGGTAGTCAGATCGGATAGCAATTCGTTCAATACTCAAACTTATATAAAGTTGGTTAAGTGTGGGACTCAAAGTGCAAGCCGCTCGGATGACCTAGTCGCTCGGATGACTTATCCGTTCGGATAAGTTGTCCGGTCGGATAGCACCCCGTGCTGGTCGTTCCGTTCGTCTTTCACTTGGCTGTTTTGATTGTTTGTTGCTTTTATCGAGACGTTTTGACAACGTGTTAACCAACGGAATCCCCATCCTAACCCAAGTGACCCGATCAAACAGGAATCACCCTAGTTCGACCAGTTAACCGGTTCATGATGGTTGTTCTTGGTTAACCCGAAGTCGGTGGTCTCGTGAGTAGAATCCAGATCTTGAACTAGCACAACACTAAGAATGAGTAGGAGACTAAAACAAGGCCCGATTCTATCGGTTTTGAGTGCATTGAGTGTAAAAGAGTTGAAAGAAAGTTAGAAACCATCTTTCAATCCTTTTCCACTATGATTATGCTTAGATCTCTGCAAGATCTTTGTTTATTTGTGTGGAAATCGGTTGGATCCAAGTTGTTCTTGATGGATTGAAGCCAAAACATGAAGTTCTTCAAGAACACATGATGACGTCATCCTAGAACACCTCAAATCTAGTGATTTCACGGTTAAAAGTTAAGATTCAAAAGATAGAAAGGTGTAGGAGTGCGTGTAGATTAAGAAAGTACAAGATTTAGGACGAGATCTTACCGGGATTGAGAGAAATCGAAGAAAAGGTTAGGAGAGCGTGTTGTTCGGTCAGAGAGTTTCCAAAAGTAGAAAGAATGAAAGTGACATGGGTATTTATAGAGTTACCCAAAAGGAAAGTGTGAGCCGGTCGGATGACATCTCGCCCGGATGACCTATCCGGTCGGATTGTCATCTCAGTCGGATGACACCTGGCACCGGATCAAGTGGCAGCCCGGTCGGATTGGCAATCCGGCCGGATGGCACTTGGCTCGGGTGTTCGGCCTGACGATTTTTGAGGTTTCGATTGTAATTGCGAGCGATGCGATGCGCTAGATTTTCCTAGTCAAATTACTTTTAATCCCAACTATTCATATCTCGCACTGTCCCTTCTCCACTAATTATCAAAGTTCGATTTCGATTGAGTTCGATTGCGTTTCGATTGATTCCCATATACATAAATTACACATGCACAAGTAACACATAAGGCACACACACGTATAACAATAACCAAAATGCGTAGTTCGGGTTACGATTCGATTCGATGTCGATTTGGTTAGCATAGTTTGATTATCGTTTAGTTAACTTTATCGCATTGTTACTTCCTATAGTTCACATCCGTAAGTCGATTAGATAGCGAATAACATACATCGATTATTGTAATTATTGACACTTACTCCACATAATACAACTAAAATAAACATATAAAAGAAACTCATTACTAGTCAAGTCGCGCGAAATCGGTCGTTGACTTTTCCCTTGACTTTGACTTTGACTTCAAAAACACGGGGTGTTTCATATGCCCCTAGGGTATTTAATGGACCGATCGGCTAAGGATAATGTCATTCGGATAGGTGCAAGCTCTCCTTGGTCTAGCTTCTTATAAAGAGAAAAAGGCATTAAATTGATGCTAGCACCTAAGTCGGCTAAAGCTCTAGTGTTGGTATTACTACCGAATAGACAAGGAATAGTGAAAATACCGGGATCGGTAAGCTTTTCGGTAAGCTTATTTAACACAACGGCTGAACACCCTCCGTTCAATGGGACGTTGGACAACTCCCCTAACTTCTCTTTGCTCCTAAGAAGATCTTTAAAAAATTTCGCATACTTAGGCATCGACTGAAGTGCCTCTATGAACGGAAGATTAATCTTCAATTGCTTGAAGATATCCAAGAATTGCCCGTATTCCCTTGAGTATTTTTGGTTCCTAAGATGTGAGGGAAACGGGATGCGCGAATGGTCTACTAAGGGAGAAGGTCTAACATCTATGGGGGTTTTCTCAACTTGAGACTCACCGGGCTGTGTGGTACTTGCTGGGCTTAGCCTCGGTTGCACTTTGCAGGGAGCCTCCATTTCGATCTCTTCATCTATGATATCTCCATCCTCATCAACTACTCTCTCGTCGACTCTAGGGTTCCCTACGGTTTTGCCACTACGAGTGGTAATGGCTTTAGCATGGGCATTAGGGTTAGGTAGGGTGTTACCCGCAAACTGACCGGGTAATCTCTCTTCTAGCTTCCTAGACATATCACTTACAACTCTTTGGAGATCTTGAAAAGAAGCTTGATGGTTCTTTAGCATAAGGTCATGTTCACTAAGGGTCTTTTGAGTGGTTTGGTCCCTAACAATTAATTGATTCATCATGGCCTCTATTCTTTCTAAACTACCCCCTAGATCATAACTTGAACCTTGACCTGTTTAAACCTGATTATTTGACCCCCCCCCCCATCTTTGACCTGCCCATTGAACCCCTTGTTGAACTGCCCATTTGAACCCCCACTAAAAAGTGAACCTTGACCCCTATTTGGATTTTGAGCTATTTGAAAACCGGGGGGTCCATTTGAGCGAAAATTGTTATTATTATTATTAAAGTTATTATTATTACGCCAACCCGACCCAAAATTATTATTTTCAAACCCGCTAGGTTGACCTCTACTGAAACCTCCTCCTACAAAATCAACTTGCTCCTCACCTACTAGCAATGAACACGCACTCGTATCGTGACCCCCTCAGTAAAACTCACACTTGTCTACTTTAGCCTTAATCTCCTTAAGTTCCCTAGTCACGTTTTCCAAAACAGCGGCTAAACTAGGGTCCATGGTGACGTGGTTCACCCCACGGGTGGGTGCACTAGTAGTTGTATTTGAATTACCACTTTGATACCGCTGATCAGCTCGCGATTGAGATTGAGACTGGGCAAATGCCTCAAAACGCTCTAAACACTCAGCAACAGTAAGAATACCCATTATATGACCCCCCGCATTAGTATCAAACCTATCACGAGTCTCTTGGGTGAGACCATTGTAAAATTTCTCACATAGGGCCCAATCGAAAAGACCATGTTGGGAGCAACGAGCACAAAGGTTTTGGAAACGCTCCCAAGCAAGGTAATAAGGCTTATCGGGGCTCCATGCAGAAAGAGTGAATTTGGTCACGAATGCGTGAGGCTTTAGCGGGCGGGAAATACTTATTCAAAAAGGCTTGACGAAGCCCCGCCCAAGTGGTAAAGGTACCGGTTGGTTAAGAGTCCAACTAAGTAGCCGCACTGCCGGCTAGTGAAAATGGGAAAAGTTGTAGGTATGTGGCATCGTTTGGGGCTCCGTGAAGGCTAAAAGTAGCTAAGATACGTGAGAAACGGTTGATATGGGCCGGTGCGTCCTCATCGTCGCGACCATGAAACTGGATGGTATTAGTGATGGCTTGCATGGCATATGATGGAATTTGCCATGAGTTTTCGTTGACTATGGGTGGAACGGTGATGGGTGAAGCGAGACCGGTGAAATTTTGGGTGGCTTGTTGGTGAACGGTTTGCCTAGCGTTAGCCATTGGTTCTATGTTTTCTGGGGCGCTAGAAGTGCTAGAAGTAGGACTACCGGATGGGGATGCCTTAGGTGAAGTTTTAGGTGAATGGTTTGGTGAAGGTGGTGGGGTTGGAGGTGGGGTGGGTAAGGAGTGGAATCGAAATTAGGAAAACGAGAAGAGGATGAAGTACTAACCTGTGGGCCTTTGCCCAATCGAGACGATGACTCGGTGACTGGCGGCTTCGGCGGTCCGTGCGAGCGCAGATGTGGCATCCACTACAAGTAAAAACCTGAATGTGAGAAAAGCAAACACTAGTCACTACGACTCAAACGAAAATAAAAACAAAATAAAAGACAAAGACTCAAAACAAAACAAACACGTAGCACGTATGTGTCGATAAAGTCTATCAAAGCTAATGAACGCGATTGCCAAGAGCCCCCGGCAACGGCGCCAAAAACTTGATGTGTGCTAAACAGACTATTAAAATAAACTAAATTAGACTCTCTATGCTAGACACTATAAAACTTTAATTCTAGACTCGACCTAAAACCACACAATCGGCAAGTGTATCGATCAATGTAGTATAACCTAGGAAGTCCGGATATCGAACCACGAGACTCTATATATCACGTAAACTAAGCTCTAATAGACACTGACAGACACGACTTAAAATGTTTAATTGTTTTAAGGGGGGGGGGGGTTACGGAAAATTTAAAGAAATCTATTTAAACTAATTAATTATCTAAGAACTAGACTAAATACGAAATAGAGCGAAGACGATTCTTATATGAGAAACAAGACCACCTAGACTAGAATCCTAGATTGCTTTTAAAGAATTACCGATTAAGTTAAATGCATGAACTATGGAATCTGGATCTTATAGTACTAAACCTATTAAACACCAACTAAGCCCCTCAACCCTTCTCGAGGTGAAACTTATGGCGTTACCTAGGCCGTTAATCCTACCGGTTATTAGACGTCTTTCCAATTGTCTAATTATTGTGTAAGTACCCTAATGTTGACCTACTCTTTTCCAATCATAGATCTAGGGTAGTTTAGATTATTAAACTTGACTTGATAGACTAATAAACCGACTGGGCAACTAAATTCACGACCTTTTCCAAGGACTGTCTAAAGCAATTCGCTGGGTAAGACCTATCAATAGCCCCTCACTTTCCAGGTATTAGGACTAGCAGAACACTAAAACCTAGCAAATTACTAACAGTTACTTCTAGGGGTTATCGGCCGATTCTCCCTAAAGAGTTAAGATTTCTTACGTGATATAGACACTCACCAAAATCTAAAACCCTAGTATGACTCTATGTTGTGATAAAGACCGTCACTAAGAATCATACGAAGCAAATGACAATAATAAACCAAATTAAAGTACGCATATGCATCAAATCAATAAAATAAATTCTTTACTAAACACAATTAATGCATAACATTCATGCAAATAACGAAAAAGGTAAAAACTTTATTCAATCCATTCAACTAAGTCTAGGTGGTTTATAAATTTAGCCAAGCATGTCAGTAAACGAAAGCAAATCAAAGATAATCAAACACGAATTCATTATAACAAGTTTTGTGAGAAAAATAAAAAACAAAGAACTTGAAAACTCGTATAGTCTTTGATCCTTCGTCCCGAACTCGTACCACTGATTCGCAAGCTTCAAAACCTTCAAAAATCGCCTAAGAATGCTCCAAGATCGCCTCCCAATGTCTCCAATTCGTAATTAGGGTTAATGATTAAGTTTCTTGATTATTTATACCAAACCCTAATAACGTACGAGGAATCGCCGTAATAATACCCCGTCACGTCGCGCGACGGGCAACTCCTCATTCAGTCGCATGGCGCGACGGTACAAAGATCCAGAAATTGTTATTTTAATGGTGGCGGCACGCCACCATGATGCTGCTTTCTCGTGGCGCGACGCGAGTGCACAAAATGAACAGACTTGCACGGAAATTTCCCAGCTTCAATTCTCAAAAACTTCAAAATAATTCTAACTCTTTTTCCACTTTGTTCCAGGACTTGGTATTTCTGCATTGTAGCTCGTTTTCACTCCACTTTCAGCAATATTCAGTATCAAGACCTGGAAAACTCAAATTTATCAATAGCACGCACATTCTAACTAAAATGGAACTAAAAAGAACGCAAAACTATACAAACTATACACGAATAAAGGATGTATTTTGCAATACATCACAGCCTGGCACTCCACCATTGGTCCATTTAATTTACGATTTTATCCCTGAAATAAAATTATGATTTCGCTCTCAGTTTAAAATTACGTTTTCCCATCGTTTTAGTTTTTTTAGCAAAACTATAAAAGTTTTTTGTTTTAATTGGTTGACTCGATTTAATCAAGGAGCTGCCTAACACTCGCTCATTAGTCCTAAAAAATTATAGTTTTGCCCTGAGCCCAAAATTACGGTTTTATCATCGTTTTAATTTTTTTCCTAACAAAATTATAATACTATTTTTTAATTGATTGAGAATTATTCATAATACCATGATTGAATAGTAATTTTTTTGGCCCTTTGTTGTTTTGTGTTGTTGTTTCTTCCTTTTGGTATAGTAAATTTTAATAGTTTCTGTTTTGTAATAAAATATTATTTTTTATTGTTATGCCACAAAAGTTAAATGGGGTTTATTTTTTACGTTTTTTCTCGAATTTAGTCTTCGTTCGGTTGCTACTTAGCACGATGTTTGTTGATCAAATTTTGTTTCCCTTTCACTATTCATGTTTTTATTTTACACTGTCCCCGATTTTGATAGTCATTTCATTGAAACTTAGCATGGTTTTACGCGCTCCCTGCAACGTTGATGACATGGTTTTACGCCCCTTCACCACAACACCGGGAGCAAAAGACCAGTTATAGTAGTAGTAGTAGTAGTACAAAATTACAACTTACATCGTAAATTAGATTTTCCTAAAAAAGCAGCAGTCATATGAATTTTTTTAGGTTCATGTCATGCATTGTTTGTATGGTGGAAAATAGAGTAGGCACTTTTAAGCGTATGTCATGATTTACTTTTACAAAAATCTGAATTATTTAATTCTGAAATAACCACCATATTACACTCTTTAACTAAAATTCCAAAATTGCCTAACCCATATTAAAAGGTCTGGTCTATTCGCACACGTCAGACCTTGTCTGTTGACTTATCTCAAAGCGCCCCGCTTTGGCCTAAGCGCGGCGCTTTGGATGTGCAAAAAGACAAATGGCCAGTGGAGATGAGTTTGTGTTGTTTTTTTTTTTTTTTTGAAATAGGTGGGATGTGGGTTAGTTTGGTAGTGTTTTTTGGATGAAAAAATTGTATTTGAGTTTTATTATTATTATAAAATATTAGTATTACATATAATTCATAGTTGTTTTATAATTACGTTTTTTTACGTCAATATTTTTATAGAACGTATAAAATATAAGTGCGTCTTTATAAACTGTTAACCTAGTTTATTTTGTTAAATTAAACGAACACGTTAAATAAAATGTACAGAAAGCCATAAGAATTAAACGTAAACAATTCAAAACCAACGTGATGTAAATAGAAGATTAACTGCAATATTAAATAAAATGTACAGAAAGCCATAAGAATCTCCTCGCCGCCCGTGACCCCTGCTCAAACTGCAGGTACGGACATACCTCCTCCTCCATATGCTCAATCTCCTCCTCGTGATCGAAATCCATCCCTGCACGTTTAAATACAAATAATATTAAATAAAAGATAATAAACAAATAATATTATTAAACAATTTAAATAAACAAATAATATTATTAAACAATTCAAACAATAAATAATAATAAACAAATAATATAAAAAAAATAAACATGAACCAAAGCGCCCCGCTTTGGCCTCGGCGCGACGCTTTGGTTCTTCGTTCTCAAAAACAGAACCAGCATATCGATCAAAACCCCCCAAATCAAAACAAAATCAAACATATAAATTGAACCAAAACAATAAATGAAGTTCGATCGTACCTAATAGCGTTTGAAATCTGGAAAAAGAAGATCTTCGCCCTAGTGTGTGTAATCGCACCTTTGTGTGTGTGTTTTGTTTGGTGATGAAATGGGGAAGAAAGCTACTCCACTTCAGGTTAAACGAGGGACCAAAGCGCCCCGCTTTGGCCATAGCGGGGCGCTTCGGTTCATGTTTAAGGGCAAAGCGCCCCTCTTAGGTCAAAGCGGGGCGCTTTGGGCCTTTTTTTAATTTTTTAAAATTGTTTTTAATTCACAAACACGTCGATAATAGTCTAAATTTTACGCTTTTTTCATTATACATCATTTTTTAATATATATGGACTATACTGCAAGTTCCGGATCAAATCGGTTACGTGTGATGTCTTATTCCATTATATCGTATCATTTTGGTTTGAAAGAACAAGTACTCCTATGAGTACTGTTATGTGTATCAGCCGCCTACCGTACATGTACATGGCGTATTTTTTAATTAATTGTAGTATTATGATGTATTTTGTCATTTTGCGTCGCACAAGTGCGTATTGAATCTGATTGGGTCGTGTCGGTGACATTCGGTTTTTAACGTGATGTAACACATATATTGAACAAACACAAACGTGATTATTATTAAACACATTTAACATACATCTTGAACATATGGGGTTACATTAAGGTCAGGGGGATGATACGTAAGCATTTCGTACGCGTTGATCTGATCTCTGTATAATGTATGCCAGGCTACTGCGCGCTCTGTTCTGTTCGTTGTCCAGAGTAGGTTTGGGGGAGGCATTGGATAACATCCTCCAAGCTCTACACGTATGAAATGCCCATCGTCGACGAACACAACCGCAACCACCAGGTGAGGTTGCTCAGCTTCGTTTGGCCCGCCCAGCAGAGGGAAAATTGTATCGTTCCCACGAATGTCGAAGGTATGAACAATCACACCGTATCGTTGGGCAATAAGAAACCCCGTCCCAGGCATCGTCATGTAATTTTCAATACCTGCTCGTCCCACCCCCTTGAAATCGATCCGTCTAACCAGCGCATCATAATGTCCTATGTTTTCCGGATCGAAAAACTGCTTCCAAAGCGATTCGTTCTTACGTAACTCCATTTTAAGTTGTTTCCGGATCATCAAATACGTATTTTGTTTCACTCCTAACCCAACAGCCACCGATCGAAACCCACAATGACCATCTGGTTTCACGTCCTTTATTCTCACGATGTATGGATGGATCACTTTGGGAATCTGAGATGCGTAGTTGCGGATCGCTATATCCGTCTTAGGACCGAGCTTGATCATCTGGAAATCAGGGTGTAGGTTGAGCGGTTTGGTATTCTTTTGTCTTCTAGAATCTTGGGATGATACGTACGAGCTGTGACGAGGAAGATCGTCTGAGGCCTCGACCCAAGTTTCTTCCGACGGAATGTACGATCTTTTTCTATCGGCTTCAACCTTCCTTTGTTCCTGCGTTTTCAATGTTGGGCGACCACGAGTTTTCTTCAGAACAACAGGAGGTTTTTTGTTATTGTTCCCTGGATTGAGGATTTGCTGAAACTTTTCAAAGAAGCTCCTTTTCACTTGAGGGGGTGTTGGATCGATCTGTCGTTTCAATTTTTCAAATTTCACGTCTACATCGATATCCTCTATCTTAGTCCTTGCAGGCTTGAAGTCAAGCTTTTTCCAGAACACGTCTATCAAATTGATACGGATTTGCTGACCTGTGGACGAAAACAAATTAGGTGGCAAAATCATAACGACAAAGGTCAAAAATATTATTTACCGTTATTTTCCAACTTTCCCAAACGACAGGCACATGGCAAACCACAGCTGGTAAAAAGTTGGCAACCACAGCTTGCACCGTAGGCTCTCAACCCGTCTTCCTTACGTTTTAGTTCCATATTCAAAAGCTCAATCGCAAATATTGAAACCTTTCTGAGAATATTTGCAAGCATGGGATGATCCTTGTGGTGCTTCATCACTTTTCGGAGGCTTGTTTCAAAGCTACTACTAATCTCGGCGTATTGTCTATCAACAACATGATCAACATACAGTACAAGTTTATCCAGTGTGTTGCGATGACTTGGAAAGTGACTTTTTAGTGTTGCATGCATGCCCTCAACCCTGTTGGTCGTAGTTTGGTGAAAGTTAATAGTTTTGTTAATCCAGCAAGATACAAACTTTTCACGGTACGGATCCAACCAGGATTTCATCAAATAATCAAAAACCTCTGAAATTAAAAAACGTAAATAGTCAGTTTTTGTTATTATATAAAATTTGAACATAATTATGTAAGAAATACTCACGTTCACGGCCATCTTCTTTCAGCTGTGCTTCAAGGTTTTCCAAGTTATACCTGTATATTTCCTCGATCGTAGACTCGCACAATGTCCAAAATGTACGTACGAATTCTTTCCACTGCTTGTCAGAGAATTTCCTCTTGCTGTTCTTATTAATATTTTGTTGAATATGGAACCGACAAAGATACTTATGCGCTTTTGGAAAAACTTGTTCACACGCGTTAATTAGCGCAAATTCCCTGTCTGTTAAAATCACGCGCGGTTCCATACATCCTACCAGCATAGACTTGATCCTCTGTAACACCCATAGGTAGTTCTCTAACTTCTCAGCGGAAATTACCGCACAAGCAGCCGTAAACGATTTGTTTGTCGACGTCATGCCTACGACCTGAACAAATGGCAGGTTGTACATGTTCGTTTTGTAGGTGGCATCAATCATTAGCACATGCGGGAAGGCACACCACATAGTGAATGATTTTTTGTGAACAAAGAAGACATCTTCAAATGCGTTCGATATCTCATTCGTGCGCATGTAATAAGTGTAATCTTTTTCGAGAAGAATGTTTTCAAGTTTTTGCATCGGAGACTTACCGACATTTTTTCCGGCGTTGATCTTCTGAACAGTGTTGTGTATATCTTTCGGAATAAGCTTTCTAGCCGGATTGTTTTTCGTCAGCGTTCGCCAGATACTTTGGTTGGGAATATCTTGCTCTGCCAGCTCCTTAACCAGTTTTGTATCCTCCGAAGAAAGCCTTCTCGCATACGCGTGACCCTCTAAGTTTTCAATAGGAGTGTGGTTATGCTTCGCCTTCGTCACCTCGATCCTCCAAACACTTCCGGATGATTCCGAAAACCCGATCATCTCGAACGGGCAGCCTATTTTCTTGCTACCCGTTTTCCTCTGTGTAGCTATACTCTTATGCTCCCCACCAAAAGTACATTGAAACCAAATCTTGTAATTATCTCCCTTTTTATTCGACCTCTTAATCACAATGAGGTAACCATTGTCTTTTGCCGTGTCTTGTACCCAACGCACCAACTCTTTACGTGACGAAAAGGTCTGCGTTGTATCAAACGAAAATGTAACCGGGTAACAGCCTTCCTCGTCAACAGACACATTCTCCTGCTGTACAAAGCTGTGCTCACCATCGTCACCGAGGTCCGAATAGACTTGATGTTCAAAGCTCTGTTGACAACCGTAACTGTGATTTGGATAACACTCCTGCTGTACAAAGCTGTGCTCGCCACCGTAACCGAAATTCGAATAACCTTGTTGTGCGTAAGGGTCCTCCACAGGGGTATTCAAATCTAGCGTCACCGTGTTATCACGATAACGAATGCCAGATACAACCTCTGCCTCCTTCAAGTTGGACGAGACCGGTTTCTCATACGAGTCAGAAATAGCGGTCCCCTCGTAAGAATCAGGAACAACTGACTCGTCAGAATATGGACCGAAAAGATAGTTGTTTAACCACGACATCGTTTTTTCGAGACACGTAACTAATACAGCAAAACCGCGCGTTATTTTGAAGAAACACAAGTAATTTGGAAATCGACAAACAACAAAACCCCCGTATGTTTGTAAACAACATATTGAGTGCTTTATGTCTCGAACGCTAAATGTACTGTCTGATTGCTTTTATGAGTGAAAATTTGGGGTCGAAGCGTCGCGCTATGGCCAAAGCGAGGCGCTTAGGGTTAACGACAAACCTCTTAATCAACTTTATGTCTCTCAAACAGTAACTCATGTCTCAAACGTCAATCAAGTCACCTTTTGTCGAGCTAAGCGTCGCGCTTTGGCCAAAGCGCGGCGCTTTAAGGTGTGAAAATAATTTTGGCCGTGTGTAATTAGCATGACCCTATTAAAATAAGGGTCATCTTAAATTCAAAGCAAAATTGTGTAACCCATATTTATATTTAATAAATTAGGGTCATCTTATTTATTTATCATTTCTTAAAATCAAAGTAAAATCAAAATAAAAAGTCAAAAAGAATTTAAACGGTAAACCGACCTAGTATTTATCGCAGTGGGCCCGGTCAGCAAGTCATAAGCGAGCTTGAGCTTATCTTCGATGTGTATACGGCCATGTACACCCGAAAACTTATCAAATAAACACGTACGAAACAATTCCACACGTGTAAGTTATTTTCTTAATAAATATTACGAATTTACAATTCTATCCTCGTTTATTTCAAAATAATTTCTAGAACGAGGGAGGGGTGGTAGCGTGCGGGAGGGTGTAGGAGAGGAAAAGGGTGCACCGTAGGATCAGATTAAAAAGGGATATGGACTCCACATCATGTGGACATGACATGCTGACTAGGATAACATTAAATGTTTATTGCGTGACTTGTAGGTGAGTGTGTGCCAGCTTGCTAGATATTCATGGCCTGGTCTATTCGCACACGGCCTTATTCTATTTGCACACTCGAAGCGTCCCGCTTTGGCCATAGCTGGGCGCTTTGGCCAAGGTCAACAGACAAGGACTGACTTTTCACGGTACGGATCCAACCAGGATTTCTTCAAATAATCAAAAACCTCTAAAATTAAAAAAAACGTAAATAGTCAGTTTTTGTTATTATATAAAATTTGAACATAATTATGTAAGAAATACCTACGTTCACGGTCATCTTCTTTCAGCTGTGCTTCAAGGTTTTCCAAGTTATACCTGTATATTTCCTCGGTCGTAGACTCGCACAATAACGAAAATGTACGTACGAATTCTTTCCATTCCTTGTCAGAGAATTTATTCTTGCTGTTCTTATTAATATTTTGTTGAATATGGAACCGACAAAGATACTTATGCGCTTTTGGAAAAACTTGTTCACACGCGTTTATTAGCGCAAAATCCCTGTCTGTTAAAATCACGCGCGGTTCCATACATCCTACCAGCATAGACTTGATCCTCTGCAACACCTATAGGTAGTTCTCTGACTTCTCAGCGGAAATTACCGCACAAGCAGCCGTAAACGATTTGTTTGTCGACGTCATGCCTACGACCTGAACAAATGGCAGGTTGTACATGTTCGTTTTGTAGGTGGCGTCAATCATTAGCACATGCGGGAAGACACACCACATATTGAATGATCTTTCGTGAACAAAGAAGACATCTTCAACTTCGTTTGATATCTCATTCGTGCGCATGTAATAAGTGTAATTTTTTTCGAGAATAATGCTTTCAAGTTTTTGCATCGGAGACTTACCGACATTTTTTTCGGCGTTGATCTTCTGAACAGCGTTGTGTATATCTTTCGGAATAAGCTTTCTAGCCGGATTTTTTTTTGTCAGCGTTCGCCAGATACTTTGGTTGGGAATGTCTTGCTCTGCCAGCTCCTTAACCAGTTTTGTATCCTCCGAAGAAAGCCTTCTCGCATACGCGTGACCCTCTAAGTTTTCAATAGGAGTGTGGTTATGCTTCGCCTTCGTCACCTCGATCCTCCAAACACTTCCGGATGATTCCGAAAACCCGATCATCTCGAACGGGCAGCCTATTTTCTTGCTACCCGTTTTCCTCTGTGTAGCTATACTCTTATGCTCCCCACCAAAAGTACATTGAAACGAAATCTTGTAATTCTCTCCTCTTTTATTCGACCTCTTAGTCACAATGAGGTAACCGTTGTCTTTTGCCGTGTCTTGTACCCAACGCACCAACTCTTTACGTGACGAAAAGGTCTGCGTCGTATCAAACGAAAACGTAACCGGGTAACAGCCTTCCTCGTCAACAGACACATCCCCCGGCTCACCATCGTCACCGAGGTCCGAATATACTTGATGTTCAAAGTTGTGCTCGCCACCGTAACCGAAATTCGAATAACCTTGTAAGCTCTGTTGACAACCGTAACTGTCGTTTGGACCACACTCCTGCTGTATAAAGCTGTACTCGCCACCGTAACCGAAATTCGAATAACCTTGTTGTGCGTAAGGGTCCTCCGCAGGGGTATTCAAATCCAGCGTCACCGTGTTATCACGATAATGAATGCCAGATACAACCTCTGCCTCCCTCAAGTTGGACGAGACCGGTTTCTCATACGAGTCAGAAATAGCGGTCCCCTCGTAAGAATCAGGAACAACTGTCTCGTCAGAATATTGACCGAAAATATAGTTGTTTAACCACGACATCGTTTTTTCAAGAGATGTAACTAATACAGCAAAACCGCGCGTTATTTTGAGAAGAAACACAACGGATCTGAAATGAAGGCAAAATGTATATCGAAGACAATGTGTGTGATCGAAATGTGTGTCTCACAGGTTGCTTTTAAAAGGGGAAAAGGGTGAAATTTGGGGTCGAAGCGCCGCGCTATGGCCAAAGCGCGGCGCTTAGGGTTAACGACAAAACATCATGATTAGCTTTATGTCTGTCAAACAGTGTCGAATGTTTCAAACGTCAATCGAAGCACGTATTGTCGATCGAAGCGCCGCGCTTTGGCCATAGCGCGGCGCTTTGGGGTGTGAAAATAATTTTGGGCGTGTGCAGCTAGCATGACCCATATTCATACCGGCTGACAACCTAAACCCTTTAATGAAACAGCTCACTGTGACTTCCCCCACCAAACTCTTTTTATTAATAAAATAATGATTTTGATTTTTGTTTTAGCATGCAGGCAGGTGTATATTATTTTGAATTTTTGTAATTATACAAAGTGACAAAACCATTTTTTTTTTTTTTTTTTTTTGAAAATGTTCGTTAATTATGTCACTCAGATACATGTATACTATAAAAAGAGTTTCGGAAAATAGGTATACTAATTTATACTAATAATTCACTTTTTTATATAGTTCAGCTAACCAAGATATTTCAACCAAAGATTTCCCCAATTTTCCACATTAAACCAAATAAAATTCACTAGAGATTATTAAATTCTTAGATGGAATTTTAGTCAATTTATTATACCCAATTTAATTGATTTGACACACCCTTTATCTACAATGAGCCAAGTAAAGTTTGTTAGCTTAAATTAAGGGTCTAAATAGGTCAAGTAGCGTTTGAGCTACTTGAGATTGATTTGGTAAAAGCAAAAGTCGAGCTAAACTTAAATTAATATTAGGTTGAGTTTCGTTTATCAGACTTGAGTAGATTCGCGAGCTTGAACGAATACGTTATTTTATATAATTTTTATTTAAGTTTTTTTTTTTTGAACGGCTAATTTCTTTAATTCTCTTTCGTCTGTGGACTTGAACTCAATACCTTCCCCTTCCAAACCTAGGTGTTTTAAAGGCTTTTGCCTTTGCAAATGGACCACCACACTATTTGTAATTTTTATTTAAGTATTAAATGTATATCTATTATTATATATAAAATTATGATAACAATAAGTCTATAATGTTATAATAAAAATTATAAATTTAAAAACCAACCTAAAAAAATAAAAAAAACCGAGCTTGAACTTTAAAATTACACATGAGCCAGTGAGCTTAAACACGACTCAGCTCGTTTACACCCATAGCTAAAATATAACGTATCGTATCAAATGAGCCTAAATTCTTGAAATGTGATTCATAAAGCCTTATAGAAAGCTCAATTATTTTTTTAAATGACACTCTTACACACATACACATCTATAACATACTCATATCAGTAATTAGATTCTAAGCCATGACCTATTGCCAACTTGTTAGGTAAAAAATCAATGGACAAAAAACTAGAGGTGTTTTATGGAAATGTGAAAATTGAACTAACAAAAGAAAAGTGGTTGTTCTTTTGAAATAAAACAAGGTATTTACGCCATACTTCCTAGAGGCCCATAATTTTATAATAAATATTATGAGAATCATACGATTAAAATTAACTTTTTGTTTCTAATTAAAATGGTTCGCATTCTATTATTTGCTTTCAGCCCCAATTGAGAAGGCCCTGTTTGAGTCACCTAACTTAATAAGATTCAACATAATTTCTTTTAATTTCTGTCGTTTATTGGATATGAACCCAATACATTCTCACTCCTAAACCTAAGTGTTTAAAGGCTTTACCTTTACTTTTAGTGGTTGACCACCACTTCATTTGTAATTCAACATTTATAAAAGCAATTCCACAATAATGAAAGACTAAACAAAACTTTACAATTTATAGATTTTAAATGTTTTTTAACAGCGGCAAGATCCTTATTAAAACAAAAATGAATTTATTTAGGGCTAAACTATCTACACACCAAGTGTGTAGATAGTCACCTTTAAAAGGTGTTTTTTGTCTTTATATGCACACCCTGCAGTGTCGAACTGTGGCTAAAACGCGGCGTTTTGGTCAGGTTAACCAGACAAAGACTGACGGGTGTCTGACGGGTCTGTTGACAGGACCAAAACGCCGAGCTTTGGCAGCGTTTTGGTCCTGTCAACCAGACCGGGTGTCAGTCTTTTGTCTGGTTGACAGGACCAAAACGCGGCCAAAGCTCGGCGTTTTGGTCAGGTCAACAGACCCGTCAGACGCCCGTCAGTCTTTTTCTGATTAACCGGACCAAAACGTCACGTTTTGACCACAGTTCGACACTGCAGGGTGTGCATATAAAGACAAAAAACACCTTTTTAAGTGTGTATATAGTGAAATGAGTGTGCCAATAGGGAGAAGCTTTTTTTATTACCAGTTAAGGATGCAGAAGTTTTTATCTTTTGTAGAAGGGTCATGCTATTCACACACGGAGAAAATTATTTTCACACCCCAAAGCGCCGCGCTATGGCCAAAGCGGGGCGCTTTGGTGTAAAGTCAACCGACAAGAACTGAGCCTGTCAGCCTTTGTCTGTTGACTTTACATCAAAGCGCCGCGCTTTGGCCATGGCGCGGCGCTTTGGTTTTTTTTTTTTTTTTTTTTTTTTTTTTTTTTTTTTTTTGGGGCAAAACGCCCCTCTTAGGTCAAAGCGCAGCGCTTAGGGCCTTTTTTAAATTTTTAAAATTGTTTTTAATTCACAAACGCGTCGATAATAGTCTAAATTTTACGTTTTTTTCCATTATACATCATTTTTTAATATATATGGACTATACTGCAAGTTCCGGATCAAATCGGTTACGTGTGATGTCGTATTCCTTTATATCGTATCATTTTGGTTTGAAAAGCACAAGTACTCCTATGAGTAGTTTTATGTGTATCAGCCGCCTACCGTACATGTACATCACGTATTTTTTCATTAATTGTAGTATTATGATGTATATTGTCATTTTGGGTCATACAAGTGCGTATTGAATCTGATTGGGTCGTGTCGGTGACATTCGGTTTTTAACATGATTTATATTTGTTGGTTTCAAAATTTATAGCAAACTATCCATCCTCATTTCAAATTGTACAAAATAGTACATACACCATCACTAGCAATAAGTACAAACAGGTGTTGTAACATGCAACTTGTAACCAACATATAGAAAAACCAGAAACTAAAGGAGGGGCAGTTTGTACTTTTTAAAAAGATCAGGGACTTAACCTACACCATTTACAAAAAAGATGGACCAATTTTCAAAAAAGTCAAAAGTGAGTAACGAGTTAGCAGTATGAAAAAGTCCTATTTTGACCAAGATTCTTACTTTGTAACCTCTTCCTAAACTCTTCTCCATTTCCACTTGGTTCCATCACATCCTCTGCAAAGTGTACTTTCTTGTTCTTTTTCTCTCTCTTCTTTCCATCTGCAAACGTCATAATTTTTTTTTTTAACAAGATTCAAGAAAAATCATGGAAATATATATCAACTTTCTGTGTTTGCGTGTTTGCTTCAACTGGATTCACAGGGAATAGTGATGATCATCATCAACTTTCTGTGTTTGCGTGTCAGACCCATTTTACCAGTGCTTCTGTTCATAGATAAGGCTTGTGTCAGACATAAAGACATAAGATAAAAATTATTTTTTTACCAGTGCTTCTGTTCATAGATATTTTGTCAACAGTGGCCCACTACGAAGTGTCAGACCCATGCTTTCTATATCAGAAAAGCAATGATTTGGACATAAGATAAGGCTTTTTTTTTATTTTTTTTTATTTTTTATATTTGAACTATTTTTGTAAGTGTACTCAAGTGTTTATTTATTTTGACCAAAGGTTACTTAAATGTCACACAACTTTAAACGTAGACCAGTCGCTAGTAAAAAATACGCCCAAAATGTAAAAAAAAAAAAAAAAAAAAAAAAAAAAACTCAAAGCGCCGCGCTATGGCCAAAGCGGGGCGCTTTGATGTAAAGCAACAGACAAGGTCTGACCGCGTCAGTCCTTGTCGGTTGACTTTACACCAAAGCGCCCCGCTTTGGCCATAGCGGGGCGCTTTGGAGTGTTTAAATAGACTAACGGCGTGTGCGAATAGACCCGGCCGTTGTAGAATCCAAAATTAATGGAAAAAGTGGACGATTGAGACCAAAGCTGGCCCCACACTCTGCATGAGTGGTTTACTCTACTTGGCAGCAATCAACAACAGATTCACAAGATTCCCTAAGATTTTATTTTTTAAGTAATTTTTTTAAAGGCATTTATTTTTTAAGTAATAAATACTTTTTATAACATAATTAACAGTTTTTTACTAAATAGGTTCTCGTTTTATTCAGTTTCTTCATAGTTCAATGTATGGCTAATCGATTAATGGATTCGCAACTTTATGGCTATTTATGTAACGATTCACAAAACGTTTGATTCGATAGTTTCAATGAAAAATAAAGTATGAAGTAAAAGTAATGTCAATTGTATAGTTATTACACAGATCAATTTAAAAAAAAATCAACGATTTAATATAACTGATTTTACATGATTCGTTTGAGTCTCCTACTTTAGTCTTTAGACTTATGGAGTTGTCAAAAAAAGAAAGAGATGCACTTAAAAATAAATTATAACTATTTATTTACGTTTAAGATATAAACAAACTCATCTGTGTTAATAATGGGTATTTGGTCTAGTGGTATCTACACGTTGGATAAATCTTTATCATTCCAAGCATTGAGGCCTTTCAAAAAAAAATTCAAGCATTGAGGGTTCAATCCTGTTGTGTTTGGTATGAGGTAAGTGTTTGGTATGAGGTAATTAAATGTATAAGAGAATGGAATAAACATAATAATGGAATGGACAACAGAATGAAATGGATAATTCAATTTCATTGTGATGTTTTGTTACTTATAAGTAAATAGATAGAAGCATTACTTTGTATAGTTTCATACACAAAAAAAGACGAAGTAACGAAACACAATTTATTAAAAACGACAAAAGTACAATTGCCTCAATAATAATAATAATGGTAAAAAATAATAATAAACATATTATTTTAATATAATATAATATAATATTTTTTTTCCAAATGTAACCTACGTCCCATAACATTACGAACGATTACAGACTAATGACAGATAGACGAGCATTTCAAAAACAATAATAAACATATTATTTTAATATTAATATAATATTTTTTTCCGAAGTTGCGTCGCTACCACATTCTGAATATAATATAATATAATATAATATGTTTCTTTTCATTCCTCGAAGGAATGAAAAAAACACCAGCATACGAAATAATGAAAATTGTTATATTTAAAGGAGTTACATTTCTTTTGAAATGCTTGATTTCATTCCGCCATTAATTTCTTCATACCAAACGCTAACTGAACAAAAATGTACAGCATATCAGTAGATTCAAATAGTGTTTGAGTTCTTTATCTAAAATAAAAATAAATATATTTGGCAAAAAAAAAAAATATTTGGCTCCTATAGAAAAATAATAATATTTGGCTCCTAAAGAAAATAAATACGTTTTAATAATTAACTAACATAGTTGAAGAATCAAATAAAACCCAATACAACCGACGTCAGTTATCATCTTTTATTAAACACAAAATCAACTTTAATTCGGAAACTAATATTCATCAATTTTCAAACCAATTAAAAAGAAGAATTAAATAGGAAGATTCCACCAACTTTACGCAACGGAATCTTTGAACTTTAGACACCAATGCCGACGAAACTGAATCTCAAGTTGATCCCGGAATCACATCTTTATGACCATTTTACCCCTGGTCACATAACCCCCTGGACCGGATCCACCACCGCCCACCTTTCCTTTTACCACAATTTCTTTCTTCTTTTTGAACCCAAAAAAACCGGACGAATTTTTCCACTTTTCACTCCATAAAAATCTCCCTTGAAAAATATTTTCTTTTACCGGTATTTATATCCCCCGGGTCGGGTTAGTTACCATATTTTCCCCCAAATTTAAAACCTTTTTGTCTATAAATAGCCCACCTTGTTTTAAGACACCCCTCACATTATACAAACTAGTTTGCTTTTATTCAGCCGAAAAACCTTCTTTTCAATTTTGAATAATAATAATAATAATAATAATATTATTATTCAACCATAACCACCTTTATTCACCACCTCACCACCGTCTAATTCCGTCATCAACCACCACCACTACCACCGTCTTCCCATTGATGGCTATGACCACCAATGGTCTCTCTTCAAAACTAATCCGAAATATTATCCGACGTGTCAACACCCCCTCCCCCACCACCACCCTAACCACCCCAAGATTCCGGTCTGCCCAACGAACCACCATCAATACAACTAGCACCACCATCCTCCAACCACCACCACCACCGGTTAACGCCGCCGGCGCCGTCACGGACGACGCACGTGACACTATATTTGATTTTGACGACACAAAAGGTTTGTTTTCATCGGTTTCGACCGGAAAGTTGTTACGGTCGGCGGCTAACTTGAACCTGGCGGCGGTGGAGCCGGTGGTGGATTTGGGTATGTGGGTGATGAGGTCACGTGTGATGCACGTGGGGTTGTTGAGGGAGATTGTGTTGGGGGTTATTAAACATACGTCGTATGAACACTTTGTTGCTGGGGCGGATCTTGAAGAAACGGGTCGGACTGTCCAGAAGCTTTGGGAATCCGGGTTGAGAGGGATGTTGGATTATGGGTTGGAGCATGCGGTGGATAATCAGTCATGTGATAGTAATGCTTTACAGTTTGTTAAAACTGTCGAGTCTACTCAGTCTTTGCCTCCATCTTCTGTAAGTTTGTTTTTTTTTTTTTTTTTTAAGAATTTATTTTTTATTTTTTATTATTTTTATAAACCCATGTACGGATCTGTACTTGCATGCTTCCCCTGTTTATGGTTTTATTCTTTTTGTATATTTATTTTTTTTCATAAAATTTTTTTTATAAAAAAACAAATGTTTTCTTATTTTCATGTTCTTGAACCATTTTTTTTAAATATTTTTTTGGGGGATTTAACTTACCAAACTCTTGCTCTGTTATTGGATCATCTTGTTTTAGTTTACTTTTTGATTTTTGCATATTCTTGAAGATGTTTTGAAGTTATAAATAGGAAAAGATTTGACTTTTATTTGATTCTTGAATGAATTTACCAAAATCTTGATAAACTAACCAACTTTTGTTATGAAATCAGGTAAGCTTTGTGGTGGTAAAGATAACAGCAATCTGTCCAATTTCATTACTCAAAAGAGTAAGTGATCTTCTAAGATGGGAATACAAGAACCCCACATCAACAAACCTTCCATGGAAGCTTAAAACCCTTCCAATCTTTTCAGAATCCAGCCCCTTTTACCACACACTTCAAAAGCCCTCACCTTTAACACCAGAAGAAGAACATGATCTTGAACTAGCCCACCAAAGACTAGTCAACATCTGTAACAAAAGCATAGAATGTAATGTACCAGTTGTTATTGATGCAGAGGACACATCGATTCAACCCGGTATCGATTACTTCACATATTCGGCTTCTGTTATGTATAACAAAGGCCAAAAGCCTCTAATCTTTGGCACAATTCAAGCGTATTTGAAAGATGCTGGTGAAAGATTGTTTGAGACCAAGAAAGCTGCTGATAAAATGGGATTGCCAGTTGGGTTCAAGCTTGTTAGAGGTGCATATATGTGGAGCGAAAGTAAATTGGCGGATTCGCTTGGTGTCGAGTCTCCGATTCACAATAGCATTGGTGATACACACAGTTGTTACAATAAGTGTGCTGAATTTGTGCTAGATGAGGTTTCTAATGGGCCTGGAGGTCTTATTCTTGCAACCCATAATCTTGAATCAGGTAAAGTTTTGAACTTTATTGTTTTTGTGCATATGGGTTGTGTTTAATTGTGTTTGATTAAGTTTATTTAACTTAAAGATTGCATTTTTATCACTAAAAAGATAAATTTAGTGCACCAAATTTGATAAAATGTATTCTGAATCAGGATTGTATTGATTGGTTTGGTTACTTGAAAATCGATCGTTGAAAACAATTATCTCGCAAGCGAGGTATTTCTTGAGACGAATTCAAGATCTTTGATTCGATATGGGTTCACACTAACTTTGTGTTATGAATGAATTACAGCTAAACTCGCGGCACAAAAGGCGCGCGATTTGGGCATTGGTAAAGATAGCGAAAAGCTAGAGTTTGCTTCACTTTATGGTATGTCCGAGGCGATGACATTCGGGTTGAGGAACGCGGGCTTTGGCGTTAGCAAGTACTTGCCATTCGGGCCTGTCGATCAGATCATGCCTTATTTGTTGAGACGAGCCGAAGAGAATAAAGGGTTATTGTCTTCTTCGAATCTCGACCGACAACTCATGATGAAAGAGTTGAAGAGGAGAATGAAAGCTTATGTTGGACAAGGGTTGGAAGAAACTGAGAATCAATTCAAGTCACAAGCTGGATCTGTTGTGAAGTTAAATTAGGTTTAAGATGTTGGATGAATTTTGCAGGGTCATTTGTTGTCCATTGAAGATAAACAAGGACAAAGGGACAATGCAAAGTGTAAATAGTGCTAAGTTGGAGGGCCTCTTGCTTGTTAGCAAGTATGTGTTGTTGGTATAACTAGTTGTGGTTTCCAATATTTGGTTGTTAATGACTAGCAGCAGGGGCTCTTTTTGTTTTTATGGAATTAATAAATGGGGATTTTGGAATAAGTTTATTATTTTCTTGGCCTTTTTGATCTTTTCTTAGTTTTGGACATGGTCAAGTACATTCACATGCTTCATCAATGCAAAACACCTTTTCTTATATGAAACAGAATTCTCTAGAATTTGGGTCACATGGGCATCACTCCCTGAAAATTTGATAGCTTTATAGAATCATATAACCTTGGTCACAGTTACTAAGATTGCTAAATTATAGAAATAGGAAGATTTTCTAGATGTTCATAACATGTGTATGAACTATCTACTGGCTCCTTCTCGGTGTTCGTTATGGTATCGGCATTTCTTTCAACTGAAGAAAGCTGATAATGTAAGCACGTAGAAATAACGTCATATTTCAAAGGCGGTAAGAGAAAAAAAAGGCTATGGAACCTTAATGGGTCAACCCATTTTTTATACGGGTCAACCGAATGCAACCTGTTTTTAATACGAGCCTTTTAGATGTCGAGACACAACAAACACGTTTTGGATGAACCAAATCAAGCATACAAGTCTGTTTGATACAAATCAACCTACATTAGTACATTTGTTCATATACACACACATCAATATTACAATCTTTTCAAGCTTTTCTTTCTTGCATCAACCTTCTTTTTATCCGCCTGAGGCTTGACCGACCCACATTCCTTCTTATGTGCAGCCATGGGTGGCAGTGCAACACCTGATCCACTACCAACTCCAATCTCACCCGTTGGGGTCACGGTGGCAGCAGTTGTTGGGTGATCCTGACCACTCTTCCCTTTCATGGTGTTCAATGAAGGCGCCAAAGGTGTATGGACCACAACACCCGATTCAACGTGTTTTGGGTCAACACTACAAACCAACGAGGGCCGAGCAACGGCAGCAGCAGTTGACTCGGATATAGCCCCTGCCTTGAACTTCTGTTTTGTCTTCAGCGCATGAATTTCGGTGTACAGTCTGTATATAGTAGTCACCACACTAGTATTTCAGTCTTCTTTTAAAGATTTTCACTACAATAAAAACTGCAAATGACAGCATGGCTATAGCTGCTGACCTGGCAAGTCTAGCATACTCGTCATAATTTTCAAGCAGCAATTTTCCAGCTTGCTCGTTTAATGCAGATTCTGGAAACGGCTCAATCAGTAAGCATCTGACTACCTGCAATAAGACATAGGAAAAACAAAGCGCAGTGATTTCTAGCTGAAAATACATTAAATAAATAAAATGCAGAACTTACGATTAACACATGGCGTAAGCCAAGGCTAGGGTTCCAATCTCTTTTCAACGTATTAACACATATTTCACCGTTGGTTGCGATATTTGGATGGAAAATCTTGGTCAGAAAATAACCTAATACATTCACATTAAAAGAATTAAAAACACTTCTTTTAACATGTTTATATTTGGGCAGATTGCATAAGAAAGCAACTCACTTTAGCAAGTCAAAAAGAATCGAAAGTGGGTCAAAATGTATGTTTTACTTCATACATCTTCCTAAATCACTCTATGCAAGAATTCAAACTAATATCACAACAATATAAATTTTGTAATCATATTCAACACCCAATCCATACGACCCACCCATTATGCAACGCGTATGGCATTTGTATATCCTTTAAACAACGAGTTTAGCGCCAAAGATTATAAAGTGAACGCTTCATTTCCAAAACTGAATTAAAGAACACAAAATTGGGCTAGAGGTTCTCCCGGGATATACCCCAAGGAAAGCAAAAGGCAAAAGGAAATCTAACTTTGGGCCTCTATAAAAGAGCATCAAAGCCCAGCCCAAAAAATCCCTAAAGCCCAAATAGGCCCCACATGTGACCCGTCTGAGAACACCATAAAATCCAATATCATATTCATATACACTATTTGTTCATAACCAAAAGTTAAAAGATCTTTACATAGAGATGCAATTTAAACCCATTTATGAGGAAAAAAAAGTGACAGTTTGAGCTAAACTTTGGCTCTAAAGGGCAAATATTAAACTTTTTAAACTAAAATAATAATAGGTTGATCGGGTCAAACTGGTGAAAAGTCACATAAAGTGTACTCACTAAACATAAAACCTCCTAAATCGTCTTATTTATGAAAAAATATTAACAATGTAACAGCGGATTTTTTAATCCTATATAAAACATCAAGCATTCATAAAACTCAAGAAACAGAAGGTAAAAAGGTTGCGGGGTGGACCAACATGATATAATCCAATTCACCGGTTCTAAACATAACTCATTTAACTGATTACCCAACCCGTTAGATCCTCTCCTTTTCCACCTATAAGTGAACGTAATTATGTATTTACACAACCGTTGCATAAGAAACAATGACCATACCTTTAGGTGGTGAGTGCGGGAAATCACGAGACAGAAGCAACTTCATGCGAAAAACACCATTCTCATACGGGGTTCCAGCTGCAAACCAAGTAGATTCAGTCAGAATAACCGACATAGAGTTCCCAAATAAAATACAAAAAACAAAAAATGTTACCTGGGCCTTCAATATCTGCATATATCGTTGAAAAATCATCATCATTTACTCCTACTTTAATCCCTAGTGGCGGGGTTTCGTCAAGATTCTTCAACTCCCTAACAAGCTGTTTTATTACATTTGGAGGAAGATTTTCATTGGTCGCCTGAAAATCAGTATGAACAACATAAATCTATAAAGTAATGTATTATCCATCTACTATATGGTTAATAAAAGTCCTAGCATTTCTTTCACTTATATATTGATTTTTCTAAAGCTAAAACTAGCACTAAAGTGGTATGTATTCTGGTACATACCATCAACCAATCAAAAAACTTATCACAATCTGCAAAGAGATGGGGACAATCACTTCAAATCCAGTACAAATTGCCAATGTGATCTAGAGTAACCTGTGAAACACTTCAACAAACAAACAAACAAACCATATGTCAAGATTATAAAGTAACTTACTCCTATTTTTTCAAAGAAAAACACCAAGATAAACTACCTGAAACAAAGGGTTTGAATTCAAGGGTTCCACCAATTGATGATCATCTATGGAAGATCTCCATTTCAAATGATTGATGGGAGAGATAAAGTGGATAATAAAGAGAGCATTGAGAGTACTGTGGTCCTAGTTACATACACAGATAGATGTATATGTATCAGCATCTTTTGCAAGAATCAAGATTCAAGACCATAAAAAGGTTGCACCTTTACCTATCAAGACAAAATAATAGAACAAAATTTGAAAAACCCTGATTCAGTTATCCAAATTGCTAAATTTCTACACACCCAATTGCAATAAAGCATCAAAATTCAGATTATTGAGTGCCTAATTTGAATATTAGTGAATGCCTGTAAAACCCACCTCAAATTAGAAATATGGGAAACAAGATAGTGATATGTCAAGTCGGATTTTGCATTCAAATTGGGAAACTTCATGAGAAACGATTGATGGATCGGTGATCAAAACCTTTTTGAATGATTGAGAAAAGATAAAGGGTTGCGAGTGTAGAATAAGAAAACCTAATGAGTTAATTTCCGGTTTGCTCTGTGTGGTTTGGTTATTAATGTTTTGCCTAGGGGTGGTAAAATGGATGGGTTGGGGTAAGGGCTGTAAACGAACCGAATGTTCAGCGAACATTTCGTTCACCGTTTGGCGGGAAATTCGTTTATGTTCGTTCGATAAGCTTAACGAACGAACACGAACAAAGGTCTCGTTCGTTCAACTGCGTTCATGAACGTTCGGTAATACGCTCGTTTATGTTCGTTCGTGTTCGTTCGTTAATGTCCGTTCGTGTTCGGTTTTTTATGTTTATTTTTCTAAAAGTTTTTAATGTTTTATTATTTTTTTTACTATCCCCATATGTATTATTTCCCTCTCTCTGGCCTCTCCCTCTTTGATACCACGCTCCTTCACTCAGCCTATCTCCAATCAATTGAACCCAATATCATCCATCCCTTCAATCTTTAAAGGGTTATATTTAACTACTTTCTTGTGTACAATGTTTAAGATTAACTGTGTCTTTTTTAATTTTCAAAATTAAAGTTCATTTGTGTTCGTTTGCGTTCGTGGTTAGTGTTCACGAACTGTTCGCGAACAACCAAAATTCCTTAACGAGCGAACACGAACACAAACTTATGTTCGTCATGTGTTCGTGAACAGTTCACGAACATCTAAATTTCCTTAACGAACGAACATGAACATAGCCTTATTCGTGTTCGTTCGGTTCGTTTACAGCCCTAGTTGGGGGGTTAGAGCATTCACATCCATTCCATCATTTTTTTCACCCTAAATTACACTAAAAAACACTACATTTCATCTCTCCTTTTCAATTAAATAATATTCTTTTATACCTTTATCATTACATTTTCTCTCTCATCCACTCACAACCACTTTCAAAATATATTAAAAAATTATAGCGGGTGAACAGTGTCCCCTCAAATATACAGATGAACAGTAACATTTTATCTATCACAACCACTTTTTATACTTTTTATAGTATAAAAACTACACTCACAGATTTTAGTGGGTTGAATGTGAATGCTCTTAGGATGTGTATGGATTAGGATGAGTTTCGGTTAGGATGGGTTTAGGTCAAGATATGTTTTGTCAAGATGGATATGGGCATGATAGGCTAAAAATATAAATAAATTAAAAAATTAAAAAATCAAAATAAATAAATAGATAAATAAAAATCAAAAAAATATAAAATATAAAAAATATAAAAATTAAATAAAAAATAAAAAAAATAACTCCTCGCGGTTGATGGACGTGGGTTGTTTCGGGCTGTGGTGTTGACGACGATTAAACATACGGCGTATAATCATTTTATGATGGGTGCGGATACTGTTGAAGCGGACCGAAATGAAAACAACTTCAGCCAAGACACTTAAGCAATGTCTCCACCCAAACATAAAGGAAAACGGAACTAGAGCTAACACCCGACGGTTCAAAGGTTTTTTGAACCCGAGCTTATTGAAAACTTACTCTGAGCATTTCATCGAACACCTTGTGGGCGCAAACCTCACAAGGAAGCGAACACCCCACCTCTCTGACCCATACCGTTCAACCAACGGTAAATTTTGAAAAACTAAGAAAGCTTATGAGAAACAATGAAGATGAAAAGATCTGGAAAATTTCAATTGGCAAAACAGATTGAAATGAAGACATTTTTCTAATAAGCATGTCCCATAGGATGAAGCTTGGAAGCAGAATTGGAAAAATGGAGAAAATGAAGGAATAATAAGTGCACATGAAATCTGCTGAAGTTATTTAAACCAGAATTCGTAGTGAAGATTCAAAAATGGGTCAAGGTAGGAGCCTGTAAAAGGGAAATTTGGATCTTGTGGGAGATGGAACCTTCACCTGCAAAATAGTAAACCGTTAGGCTCGTCGCAGAGATGGGAGGGCCTAGGAATGGCAATGGGCCGGGCTTGGGCCGGGTATTGGTAATCCCAGGCCCGTACCCGGTTGTAATTCTTTGTCCCATACCCGGCCCGTTACCTGTCGGGTATTTGTCGGGTAATTACCCGCCGGGTATCGGGTATATCCGTTAATTTCATAAAAATACCCGTTGGGACAAATGTGCAATTTTTACTTTGATATTTATATAATTTACTATTTTAATAACTATAAAAAATGAAAATATGAATAATAACTTACGTATCATATTCAGACCACATATACGAAACTAAATCAAAACGATTACTTAATCAACTAATTGTATTAGGACCACCAAATTGCATTAAACATCCACATAATAAAGGATTATAGCTTCCATATCCAATATACATGCTAAAAATAAGTTATTTTTTTTCACTAAGCATCTGCCAAATACATATCCACATATGACTATAGAGATGGTATTATATATATGGAAATC
>JARYGA010060615.1:81574-107694 GCA_030545235.1 Helianthus tuberosus
AAACCGGTACTAAAAGCTCTTGTGTCCTTGGACGACCTCGGTATCTTACCAGCACTATACTACGCTCACGATGGGTGCACTTGCCCATATGTGTGTTTAGTGTTAGTAAATATCGTGTTTTATAAATTTAAAACTTGGCTAAAGAAAGTGTAAAAGGGCTTAAAATATACTTAAACTTATATACACACTTCACACGCATCATTTACTTGTGTAATGTCTCCCCTTTTTTAAATTTTATTTTCAAATGGGGCAAGTGAAAAAAGTTAGCGAAAAGGTAGAGATTTATAAAGCACTCAGAGGTTTGTGAATCATTTATAGGTTAGTGAGAGAAAGCAAAAGGTTGTTCAAATGAATGCTACTTTTCTAAAATAAATGTAACATTATCTAACTTACCTATTAGGCTGCTCGGTATGAAGGACGGTGAAGAAGACGTCGCCGGAGCAAGACCGGGGGGGGGGGGGGGGGGGCGTGGTGTTTGGTCCGTCGACGGGGGTGGCCCACATGTTTTGGTCTGTCGCAAACGGCACAACTCCGACGTTTGGGACGATGACTGGACGGCGACGGGGGTGGCGGCACGGTGTTTGGTCCGTCGCCGAAGCAAGCCGGAGCGGGGATGACCCCCATACCGAGCAGCCTTACTTAACGTAACAATTCTCAACAGTTATCTTAGTTAGGTGTCAGCTACAGATAATGATGATAGATGGTTCTGGATTCGAATGGTGGGTATACGGATTTCTCGGTTTAACATGTGAGAAATGGGAGCTGCGGTTTACACCAGGAAATGACAGATTACATTTTAGCACTCTCAAACTAGGTAACTTAAGCATTCACTTTTAACTTTTGGTAATTGACAACTTTGATCTGCCAACTTTTTCTACTTAATAACTTAACATCTCATTTTATTTGAATTGCTTTTACGACTTTAGACCATAGCGTCACACATTAATATACTTTTTTTTATCTATGTCTAACCATATTAATGTCTAAATTACTTTTACGATTTTATACGGTTGTCTAAAATATTGTTACAACTTTACACTGCAATGAGCGAGCCATATATATATACTTATTTTGTGTACGTTCGTAAACTGTATTTGAAAGCAAGTCGGGTCAAATATAATACGTTTTTATTCATGTAATTTTTTTAAGTAAAGAGTCGGATCAAATATACAATATAAATACGAGTTACTTTAACTTTCGACGCCGCCACAACGCGCGGCGGGTCAAAATCCTAGTTTTATTTAAAACCGAGTTTGCGTGAATGTACAAATAATCAAAACATGAATGTACAATTCGTTAAAGTTGTCTTAAGATTTTGTTTTATATAGTTTTTTTTTTTTTTTTTTCCTATTACAACCTTTAAAACATGACCCAAATTCTATAAAGCTATCAAATTTTCAGGGAGTACTGCCCATGTGACCCAAATTCTAGAGAATTCTGTTTCATATAAGAAAAGGTGTTTTGCATTGATGAAGCATGTGAATGTACTTGACCATGTCCAAAACTAAGAAAAGATCAAAAAGGCCAAGAAAATAATAACTTATTCCAAAATCCCCATTTATTAATTCCATAAAAACAAAAAGAGCCCCTGCTGCTAGTCATTAACAACCAAATATTGGAAACCACAACTAGTTATACCAACAACACATACTTCCTAACAAGCAAGAGGCCCTCCAACTTAGCACTATTTACACTTTGCATTGTCCCTTTGTCCTTGTTTATCTTCAATGGACAAATGACCCTGCAAAATTCATCCAACATCTTAAACCTAATTTAACTTCACAACAGATCCAGCTTGTGACTTGAATTGATTCTCAGTTTCTTCCAACCCTTGTCCAACATAAGCTTTCATTCTCCTCTTCAACTCTTTCATCATGAGTTGTCGGTCGAGATTCGAAGAAGACAATAACCCTTTATTCTCTTCGGCTCGTCTCAACAAATAAGGCATGATCTGATCGACGGGCCCGAATGGCAAGTACTTGCTAACGCCAAAGCCCGCGTTCCTCAACCCGAATGTCATCGCCTCGGACATACCATAAAGTGAAGCAAACTCTAGCTTTTCGCTATCTTTACCAATGCCCAAATCGCGCGCCTTTTGTGCCGCGAGTTTAGCTGTAATTCATTCATAACACAAAGTTAGTGTGAACCCATATCGAATCAAAGATCTTGAATTCGTCTCAAGAAATACCTCGCTTGCGAGATAATTGTTTTCAACGATCGATTTTCAAGTAACCAAACCAATCAATACAATCCTGATTCAGAATACATTTTATCAAATTTGGTGCACTAAATTTATCTTTTTAGTGATAAAAATGCAATCTTTAAGTTAAATAAACTTAATCAAACACAATTAAACACAACCCATATGAACAAAAACAATAAAGTTCAAAACTTTACCTGATTCAAGATTATGGGTTGCAAGAATAAGACCTCCAGGCCCATTAGAAACCTCATCTAGCACAAATTCAGCACACTTATTGTAACAACTGTGTGTATCACCAATGCTATTGTGAATCGGAGACTCGACACCAAGCGAATCCGCCAATTTACTTTCGCTCCACATATAAGCACCTCTAACAAGCTTGAACCCAACTGGCAATCCCATCTTATCAGCAGCTTTCTTGGTCTCAAACAATCTTTCACCAGCATCTTTCAAATACGCTTGAATTGTGCCAAAGATGAGAGGCTTTTGGCCTTTGTTATACATAACAGAAGCCGAATATGTAAAGTAATCGATACCGGGTTGAATCGATGTGTCCTCTGCATCAATAACAACTGGTACATTACATTCTATGCTTTTGTTACAGATGTTGACTAGTCTTTGGTGGGCTAGTTCAAGATCATGTTCTTCTTCTGGTGTTAAAGGTGAGGGCTTTTGAAATGTGTGGTAAAAGGGGCTGGATTCTGAAAAGATTGGAAGGGTTTTAAGCTTCCATGGAAGGTTTGTTGATGTGGGGTTCTTGTATTCCCATCTTAGAAGATCACTTACTCTTTTGAGTAATGAAATTGGACAAATTGCTGTTATCTTTACCACCACAAAGCTTACCTGATTTCATAACAAAAGTTTGTTAGTTTATCAAGATTTTAGTAAATTCATTCAAGAATCAAATAAAAATCAAATCTTTTCCGGTTTATAACTTCAAAACATCTTCAAGAATATGCAAAAATCAAAAAGTAAACTAAAACAAGATGATCCAAGAACAGAGCAAGAATTTGGTAAGTTAAATCCCACAAAAAATATTTAAAAAAAAATGGTTCAAGAACATGAAAATAAGAAAACATTTGTTTTTTTATAAAAAAAAAATTTATGAAAAAAAATTAAATATACAAAAAGAATAAAACCATAAACAGGGAAGCATGCAAGTACAGATCCGTACATGGGTTTATAAAAATAAAAAAAATATATATTAAAAAAACAAAAAAACAAACTTACAGAAGATGGAGGCAAAGACTGAGTAGACTCGACAGTTTTAACAAACTGTAAAGCATTACTATCACATGACTGATTATCCACCGCATGCTCCAACCCATAATCCAACATCCCTCTCAACCCGGATTCCCAAAGCTTCTGGACAGTCCGACCCGTTTCTTCAAGATCCGCCCCAGCAACAAAGTGTTCATACGACGTATGTTTAATAACCCCCAACACAATCTCCCTCAACAACCCCACGTGCATGACACGTGACCTCATCACCCACATACCCAAATCCACCACCGGCTCCACCGCCGCCAGGTTCAAGTTAGCCGCCGACCGTAACAGCTTTCCGGTCGAAACCGATGTAAACAAACCTTTTGTGTCGTCAAAATCAAATATAGTGTCACGTGCGTCGTCCGTGACGGCGCCGGCGGCGTTAACCGGTGGTGGTGGTGGTGGTTGGAGGATGGTGGTGCTAGTTGTATTGATGGTGGTTCGTTGGGCAGACCGGAATCTTGGGGTGGTTAGGGTGGTGGTGGGGGAGGGGGTGTTGACACGTCGGATAATATTTCGGATTAGTTTTGAAGAGAGACCATTGGTGGTCATAGCCATCAATGGGAAGACGGTGGTAGTGGTGGTGGTTGATGACGGAATTAGACGGTGGTGAGGTGGTGGTTGTGGTGAATAAAGGTGGTGATGGTTGAATATAATAATAATATTATTATTATTATTATTCAAAATTGAAAAGAAAGTTTTTCGGCTGAATAAAAGCAAACTAGTTTGTATAATGTGAGGGGTGTCTTAAAACAAGGTGGGCTATTTATAGACAAAAAGGTTTTAAATTTGGGGGAAAATATGGTAACTAACCCGACCCGGGGGAAATAAATACCGGTAAAAGAAAATATTTTTCAAGGGAGTTTTTTATGGAGTGAAATGTGGAAAAATTCGTCCGGTTTTTTTGGGTTCAAAAAGAAGAAAGAAATTGTGGTAAAAGGAAAGGTGGGCGGTGGTGGATCCGGTCCAGGGGGTTTGTGTGACCAGGGGTAAAATGGTCATAAAGATGTGATTCCGGGATCAACTTGAGATTCAGTTTCGTCGGCATTGGTGTCTAAAATTCAAAGATTCCGTTGCGTAAAGTTGGTGGAATCTTCCTATTTAATTTTTCTTTTTTATTGGTTTGAAAATTGATGAATATCAGTTTCCGAATTACAGTTGATTTTGTGTTTAATAAAAGATGATAACTGACTCGGTTGTATTGGGTTTTATTTGATTCTTCAACTATGTTAGTTAATTATTAGGCCATGCGTAGTCATAACGCCCCTTTGTGGGCGTTATGCGACACGTGGCGTGACACGTCAGCAAGGGGCTTTATGGGGCGTTATGCAATTTGAGGCCGTAGTCATAACGCCCCCGCCTAATCATTACTCACTGAAATTCCGGCTTCTTCTCCGGCTTCTTCTCCGGCCTTCTTCTCCGGCCAAACGCACTAAAAGTCCGGTTATGGGACACAAACACAAAAACAGAGCATTTTATCTATGAGGGGAAAACCAGAAAAAAAAAAAATGCAGGGACCAAGTTCTCCGGCAACAGTCTTCTTCTCCGGCAACAGTCTTCTCCTCGCAACCAAATTCCGGCTTGTTGTCCGGCCTTCTTCTCCGGCTTCAGGTCTTCTTCTCCGGCCTTCTTCTCCGGCTTCAGGTCATCTTCTCCGGCTGAAATTCCGGCTTGTTCCCGGTCTTCAGGTCCGATTTGCGTTATCCAAGGTTTGAAAAGCACCCCCATGGCGCCGCGATAAATCTCGCGCCTCCCCCAAATTTTTGAAACATGGCGCCGATGGTTTTGGTGTTCCCGGCGTTTTTGGGGCGCTATGGGGGTTATACCGCCGGGCATACCGCCCACTACGCAAGGACTTAAAACGTATTTATTTTCTTTAGGAGCCAAATATTATTATTTTTCTATAGGAGCCAAATATTTTTTTTTGCCAAATATATTTATTTTTTATTTTAGATAAAGAACTCAAACACTATTTGAATCTACTGATATGCTGTACATTTTTGTTCAGTTAGCGTTTGGTATGAAGAAATTAAAGGCAGAATGAAATCGAGCATTTCAAAAGAAATGTAACTCCCTCAAATATAACAATTTTCATTACTTCGTATGCTGGTGTTTTTTTTCATTCCTTCGAGGAATGAAAAGAAACATATTATATTATATTCAGAATGTGGTAGCGACGCAACTTCGGAAAAAAATATTATATTAATATTAAAATAATATGTTTATTATTGTTTTTAAAATGCTCGTCTATCTGCCATTAGTCTGTAATCGTTCGTAATGTTATGGGACGTAGGTTACATTTGGAAAAAATATTATATTATATTATATTATATTATATTATATTATATTATATTATATTATATTATATTATATTAATATTAAAATAATATGTTTATTATTATTTTTTACCATTATTATTATTATTGAGGCAGTTGTACTTTTGTCGTTTTTAATAAATTGTGTTTCGTTACTTCGTCTTTTTTGTGTATGAAACTATACAAAGTAATGCTTCGATCTATTTACATATAAGTAACAAAACATCACAATGAAATTGAATTATCCATTTCATTTCGTTGTCCATTCCATTATTATGTTTATTCCATTCTCTTATACATTTAATTACCTCATACCAAACACAACAGGATTAATGAACCCTCAATGCTTGAATTTTTTTTTTTGAAAGGCCTCAATGCTTGGAATGATAAAGATTTATCCAACGTGTAGATACCACTAGACCAAATACCCATTATTAACATAGATTAGTTTGTTTATATCTTAAACGTAAATAAATAGTTATAATTTATTTTTAAGTGCATCTCTTTCTTTTTTTGACAACTCCATAAGTCTAAAGACTAAAGTAGGAGACTCAAACGAATCATGTAAAATCAGTTATATTAAATCGTTGAATTTTTTTTTTAAATTGATCTGTGTAATAACTATACAATTGACATTACTTTTACTTCATACTTTATTTTTAATTGAAACTATCGAATCAAACGTTTTGTGAATCTGTCGAATCAAACGTTTTGTGAATCGTTACATAAATAGCCATAAAGTTGCGAATCCATTAATCGATTAGCCATACATTGAACTATGAAGAAACTGAATAAAACGAGAACCTATTTAGTAAAAAACTGTTAATTATGTTATAAAAAGTAATTTATTACTTAAAAAATAAATGCCTTTAAAAAAAATTACTTAAAAAATAAAATCTTAGGGAATCTTGTGAATCTGTTGTTGATTGCTGCCAAGTAGAGTAAACCACTCATGCAGAGTGTGGGGCCAGCTTTGGTCTCAATCGTCCACTTTTTCCATTAATTTTGGATTCTACAACAGCTAAAAACTTCTGCATCCTTAACTGGTAATAAATAAATTCATTTTTGTTTTAATAAGGATCTTGCCGCTGTTAAAAAAGATTTAAAATCTATAAATTATAAATTGTAAAGTTTTGTTTAGTCTTTCATTATTGTGTAATTGCTTTTATAAATGTTGAATTACAAATGAAGTGGTGGTCAACCAGTAAAAGTAAAGGTAAAGCCTTTAAACACTTAGGTTTAGGAGTAAGAATGTATTAGGTTCATATCCAATAAACGACATAAATTAAAAGAAATTATGTTGAAATCTTATTAAAGTTAGGTGACTCAAACAGGGCCTTCTCAATTGGGGCTGAAAGCAAATAATAGAATGCGAACCATTTTAATTAGAAACAAAAAGTTAATTTTAATCATATGATTCTCATAATATTTATTATAAAATTATGGGCCTCTAGGAAGTATGGCGTAAATACCTTGTTTTATTTCAAAAGAACAATCGCTTTTCTTTTGTTAGTTCAATTTTCAAAACATTTCCATAAAACACCTCTAGTTTTTGTCCATTGATTTTTTACCTAACAAGTTGGCAAGAGGTCATGGCTTAGAATCTAATTACTGATATGAGTATATTATAGATGTGTATGTGTGTAAGAGTGTCATTTATAAAAATAATTGAGCTTTCTAGAAGGCTTTATGCATCACATTTCAAGAATTAAGGCTCATTTGATACGTTATATTTTAGCTATAGGTGTAAACGAGCTGAGTCGTGGTTGAGCTCACCGGCTCAGGAGTAATTTTAAAGTTCAAGCTCGGTTTCTTTATTTTTTTTAGGTTGGTTTTAAATTTATAATTTTATTATAACATTATAGACTTACTTTTATCATAATTTTATATAAACATAATATGGATATAAATTTAATACTTAAATAAAAATTATATAAAATAATGTATTCATTCAAGCTCGCGAATCTACTCAAGTCTGGTAAACGAAGCTCAACCTAATATTAATTTAAGTTTAGCTCGCCAATTACTTTTACCAAATCAATCTCAAGTAGCTCAAAAGCTACTTGACCTATTTAGACCCTTAATTTAAGGGTGCACGGGGCGTAAGCGGGGAGTGGGTTCGGTGACCCAAGTCCCCGCTAGGGAACACCGCCGCCATCATTCATTCACCGCGAGGGGAGTTGCCAAATCGGTGTGTTCTCACCGATTGAGGGGAGTTGCCAAATGGTGGGCCAGCCCCTTTTCTAACCAATCAAAAGATTTGTTTTCTTTTTCTTTTTTTTTTTTTTTAATAAAAAAACAAGGGGAGTTAAGAGGGGAGTGGCGCCATCAATTTAGGGTGTTAGGGGAGTTTAAGAGGGGAGTTGACGTGGCACAAGAGGATTGGTTGGGCGTAAGAGAGGAGACTCACCTCTTAGGTGAGTGCCCCTTACACCCTAAGCTAACAAACTTTACTTGGCTCATCGTAGATAAAGGGTGTGTCAAATCAATTAAATTGGGTATAATAAATTGACTAAAATTCCATCTAAGAATTTAATAATCTCTAGTGAATTTTGTTTGGTTTAATGTGGAAAATTGGGGAAATCTTTGGTTGAAATATCTTGGTTAGTTGAACTAATATAAAATAGTGAATTATGTATATATTAGTATACCTATTATCCGAAACTCTTTTTATAGTATACATGTATCTTTTTTTTTTATCTGAGTATACATAATTAACGAACATTTTCAAAAAAAAAAAAAAAATTGGTTTTGTCACTTTGTATAATTACAAAAATTCAAAATAATATACACCTGCATGCTAAAACAAAAATCAAAATCATTAATTTATTAATGAAAAGAGTTTGGTGGGGGGAGTCACATTGAGCTGTTTCATTTAAGGGTTTAGGTTGTCAGGTATGAATATCTATCTAGCAAGCTGGCACACACTCACCTACAAGTCACACAATAGACATTTAATGTTATCCTAGTCAGCATGTCATGTCCACATGATGTGGAGTCCATATCCCTTTTTAGTCTGATCCTACGGTGCACCCTTTTCCTCTCCCTACACCCTCCCGCACGCTACCACCCCTCCTTCGTTCTATAAATTATTTGATCGCAACGAGGGTAGAATTGTAAATTCGAAATATTTATTAAGAAAATAACTTACACGTGTGGAATTGTTTCGTACGTGTTATTTGATAATTTTTCGGGTGTACATGGCCGTATACACATCGAAGATAAGCTCAAGCTTGCTTATGACTTGCTGACCCACTTGTTGTGGGGCCCACTGCGATAAATACTAGGTCGGTTTACCCTTTAAATTCTTTTTCACTTTTTATGTTGATTTTACTTTGATTTTAAGAAATGATAAATAAATAAGATGACTCTAAGTTATTAAATATGGGTTACACAATTTTGCTTTGATTTTAAGATGACCCTTATTTTAATATGGGTTAGGCAATTTAGGAATTTTAGTTAAAGAGTGTAATATGGCGGTTATTTCAGAATTTAATAATTCAGATTTTTGTAAAAGTAAATCATGACATATGCTTAAAAGTGCCTACTCTGTTTTCCACCATAAAAAACAATGCATGACATGAACTTAAAAAATTCATATGACTGCTGCTTTTTTAGGAAATCTAATTTACGATGCAAGTTGTAATTTTGTATCATCATCATAACTGGTCTTTGGCTTCCGGTGTTGTGGTGAAGGGACGTAAAATCATGTCATCAACGTTGCAGAGAGCGCATAAAACCATGCTAAGTTTCAAGGAAATGACTATCAAAATCGGGGAAAGTGTAAAATAAAAACATGAATAGTGAAAGGTAAACAAAATTTGATCAACAAACATCGTGCTAAGTAGCAATCGGACGTAGGGATGGCAAAAAAGCCCAAGCCCGACGAGTATACCCGAAACATACGGGCCGGGTATACTCGAAGCCCGACGGGTATGGGCCGGGTATGGGACTAAAAATATAAAAATATTCGGGTATGGGATTTAGCGATACCCGCCCGATACCTGACCCGTTTACCCGAATAATACCTGAAAATCATATTATTTTAAATTTAATTTTCCATTTATATAAACTTTAGTACATACACTTATTCATATTATTTTGCTTTGTTGTTTGTCTTCCAGACTTTAACATACAAACACAAGATTTTATGTTTAGCTATGTTGTTTCTATGCATATTAAAAATGTGTGTTAGTTTTGGAATTTTCTAAACACATTTCAAGTTGATAGGGAGATTGTCACACCCCAACCGATGACGGAAATATCGGGGTGAGGCACCGAGCGAAACAGATTGTCCAAGAGAAATCAATAACAACTAATTTTACCAAATATTTAAACTTACGTCCCATACCATAACATACTTAGCAAATAAGTTAATACAGACATATTATCCCAAAGACAACAAATTGTTCCGACAAATCAAAATATAAATTGTTTGTTTGTTTCTAGACTCTCCTAAGCTCGATTCCATGAAAGCAAGCAAAGTATCCTAAGCATTCAAACACCTGTCACATACGTTAAAATAGCGGTCAATACACATAGTGTAAAGGTGAGCATATGTAACACCTCACAAAAATCATGACCAATGAAGTGAAGACACGTGTCATAAACCTTAATCATGTAATAAGTTGACTTTGAGGGACTAAAGTTGACAAACAGTGAAAAGTTGTTTGCGAAAGGACAAAAAGTGCCAACATGTGAAAACTATGATTTTAAATAACCTTATACGATGTTCGTATCCTTAAACGATTGAAATATTGAACGTGAGAAGCTGTTTGTGAAAAACAAGTGAAACTTGTAAAATGAAGGGGTTAAATGTGTCAACATGTTAATTCTTACCTCTGAGTGACCTTTTAACGAATCCGGAGCTTCGTAATGTTCAATTACATTTCCGAGAATGCTAAATGATAAAAATATATGGTTTCGATACCATTATTTAAAAATTATACAAGATTTCAAGAAAAAAGGTTAAAACCATCAACGTTTGAAAATAATGCCTTTTGGGTGATCTCATAACTGATCAGAGGCCTAACGATGCTTATTTTATGTCCCAAGATACTTAAAAGTTAACTTTGGGGGTTAATAGTGCAATAAATGAAATATATTTCAAGTTATAAAGGACCAGGGACTGAAAGTGCAAAGTTTGAAAGTTTTGTAACCGGAACAGGGAGTGTCGCGGGGTGCGTAAGCTCCCTTTGATGTCTACGTGGCCCGCGAGGAACCTGCCAGCAACCAAAAGCTGGACAGTTGCATGTACAGGCCTGTCCACCGCCATTGCATGGCTTCTGAGCGATACCAGGGGTTGGTAAATGGTTTTTACTGCCACATGAACACTTGTAAACATCTGGTAACTCCCCACAACAGCTGGAATCATCTCAAAGACCCTCAAATTTTGAACTTGCACTCTCAATTTTTCATCCTCAACTTCTTCTCTGGAGCATCCTGGTCTTGAAGGAAGCTCTCTTAAGTTAAATCTTCGTGCTAAGGACCCTTGTAAGTGTTCTTAGCTTATGTAGTTAAGTTTTTATTAGTATAAGGACCGAAAGTCAAAGATATGGTAATTATGCTTTGACTTTTTGTTTAATTATTAATGGTCCAGCCATGGTTCTAAACGAATGTGGCTATGTGTTGGTAATTATGTAGGTGTTAATCCCTCAAAAGGGCACCTCCTAATTATCATGTTTACTTAGTTAATTGTCGGGTCAAAGTCATTAAAATAAAAGTCAAACGAGTCAGTTTTTAAATAAAATTCATAACTGATAATGTAGAAGCTATAAAATATGTTTTGCCACTTTAATAACTTGGTAAATATTATTAGAACATGTCTAGGCATGTTCAACCCGACAATTCTGAGTTTAGGCTCGATTTGCAACCGAAAGTCGCAAAAGTTGACTTTTGCTTTGACTTTCAGTTCTGACCCGAATTAGCTTAGTATCTTTATGCCTTAAGGTTCCTTTCTAACCATATTATATGTTAGTATAACCCTCTGAGGCTATACTACATGGTCCCTTAGTAATCTGAGTTATTTTCTTGATTATGTTAATATGCTTAAAATTGACTATTATGCCCTTATAGTTTAAAAACGATATTTTTGAACATATAAGCATGCCAATAGCTTTGTTACTGATATATAAGCATATCAAATTATTTTGACGTCATTTTCTGGTCTCAAACTAAAGTTATGCAAGATATCATAAAATTGAACTTTTTATTAATTAAATTACGCTTTTGTGCATAAATCATGTTTAAACCCAAATTTTGGCACCAAACTCATTACCTACTGTTATGATATTATTTTTAGGGATTTTTGGAATGTTGGGTCAGATTATAAACTGACCATATCATTGAGCACTTGTATAAATTCGATAAATGACGATAATGCCCTTTTTGTTAATAAAATAAGATTTACATATGATTAACATGCCAAAACTTTTCCTACTGATGTTATATGAAAAATAAAATATTTTAAGCATTTAAGGCTGATAAAAATCTCAGAATTTCATAAACATCGCATATATCGTCAATTATCGACTTTTACGCTAATTAGGTGCATAGTATGGTTTAAAATCATATTTAGCACCAAAGACTTGTTACCTACTGAATTTATAAATAAATTTTAATACTTTTACAGTAGGTATAAGTTATAAACTCAGACTTCCAAATTTTGTCCTTAAAAGTATATGTAAAATGACCAAAATGCCCTTACGATGCATAGTTTGGCCATAAATGGTAAACCACACATATGTATGATATCTTACTAATTTAACATTGTAAAATAAATATTTTTATAGAATGTTTTAGACCAGAACCTCAGTTTGCTATTAAACCTCTTTTATAAACTTTAAAATGACCAAAATACCCTTACGGGACTTAATTGGATTTAAAAATCTTTTTGGGCATAAATGTTGATATCCTACTGATATTATAACATATTTGAAGCATAATAACTTTTGGAACTTGTACATGACTCATCCGGCTACCCGTTATGCATATACGCGTTCGGTACGTTTATGTAACTAGTTTGCATAAATTAGCCGAAACGGGTCAAACCTTATCATTTTTACTTCAAAATCCAGAATGTATTTAGCTTACCCATTTTACACAAGTCTCCATGCTTGTCGGGTCTAAATCACATTCCAATCCGGTCACCGCTTAATCTAGCGTTTCGTACCATAAACCTTTCTTTAAACTAACCGGTCTAAGTTTACAACTTAAATAAGACCCGTTAGGAATCTAATAGGTTAATAAAACCTTTGTTCCAGATTAAGAGCCCCAGTAGAAGTTATTTGCACTTGTTTGAGTAGACTATACGGCCGAGTATACAAAATTTGCATTTTAAGCTCAGGTAAATACTTTTAACTTATTTTCCCTTATACGGGCTTAGGATACGGTAAAATATTATCGCTTGGTCAGGTGTAGAAACATTTTAATCGAATATGGTTAAATTGCATAATCCCGTTTTAATCAGTATTGCTTGATAACAAATAACATTGGGGGTTAACGACCGTGTCCTGGATATCCTTGGCTCATTTAAAAATTATAAATGGCCACGACTTAAGCACGGGGTGTACGCATACGCCTGTCAGTTGCGTATGTAAAAGATATACTCATTTGCTGGGGTGACCCGCCGTGGGTTTATATTTGTGGTGTGTTGTGTAATCTTGTTCGGTTTATTTATACCGACCCTAAATGTTGGACAAACATGTAAATCTGATACAAGATTATTTTTGATATAATTGTCCCAAGTTATAAAAGAATATTTGTGCCTTGTGCATTTATATCAATTTTCATAAACACTTTCAAAAGAGTCGGTTAATTGTATTTACCAGTGTAAACTGACGTATTTTTCAAAAAGACTAAGTGACAGGTACTGGGAGCTCTGGGCGTTAGATAAAGAATCTTGCAAGTTCTTAATGCTTAAAGTCTGTTGAACAATATTTTGTATTATGTTTTAGATCCGCCTGTGGATCCTCTTACAACCGTCTGTATAATATTTTATTAGTACTTTACAACCGCCCGTGGATCCTCTTACATGGATGTGGACGATGATCCAGATCCCGAGATGCCACCTTCTGGGACGCCCACGCATCCCATCGAAATATCCAGCGGATCTTCTTTTCATGGTTCGCCATACAGAGGCCCTGATATATGGGCCGAAAGGTGGAGCACATATAAGTGGGATTTTACTCCCCCTCACCACAACTCACCACCACAACAACAGGTTCCTCTAAGGACCCACACTTCCAGGCGGTCACGCCACCGCCACCGACAGCACCAGAGCAACCACAGCCGCCAGAACCGTCGAGGCAGAGAAGAAGGGCACGGATGTCCATGCGAAGGGGTTTTCATTTCAGCACCCCTCAATATTCCAGCAACTATCCTCCTATCTTTGAGGGCCCACAAATGGGTGACCCTTCAAATGTTGTTTCTGATGTCGACTCTGCACCAGTCGCACCTGCACCACCACCCATGGGTTATGAAAGCCCACTCCCTGCTTACCCAGATGGAGCTGGGTACAACCCGTTTGAGCCACAAGCTTATTCGGGTTATAACTACAATGCACCTGCTATCGATCCATACATTGAGGCAACACACTTCAATGCTCTCTACCCCTTGCCTTTTCCACCCGCGTACCCAACTGGGTACCCTGCTTATGGTATCAATACCCGCCACCTCCACAACCTCAACAGCAACAGCCACCTCAACCTCAAATTCAACCACCGCAACAGCAAGAAATTCTCCAAAGTTTGCATGAGGTGGAACAAAGGGTGAAAGAAAGGGATAGAACTCATAAAAGCTTTCTTAAAGGGCTGGCAAACCTCATCAAGAGGAAAAAGAAGAAAGACCGTTAAAGACCCTTAATTTTTATTATTTTGTAATTTCCTTTCAATTAAGTCCCTGCGTGGACATTTTATTTAAGTATTTAGTTCCTGTGTGGACTTGCTTTCTTATTTAGTCCCTGCGTGGACTTGTTTTCTTATTTAGTCCATGCGAGGACAAGTTATTTGTTTAAAGTCCCATTTAGGGCAACTATTGTAATTCCTAGGATCATTTATAAGAAGTTTCCTTTTTGCTATTACATTTGGCATTAAACATATACATATATATTATATCACAAATCAAAATATCATTCTAATTTATAATTGATCTGGCATTAAATCTCAAAAGAAAATCTTAAAGGTATAACCTAGCCTATAGGTCATTTTAGACATGGCCATGATGGTAAAGCCTTTTTAAGAAAATAAATCCTTGTTAACACCTAAGAACGTGTTAGCACTCTTGACAAATGTGGTTCGAGAAAATCACACTAGTCATCCTTATATTGGATTCTTCTAATTTCCCTAGTTAGCCAACTTATCTAGTAAATCATGGCCGATATCATCTTATTAAAACATCCATTAGTGATGTCATTGTTTCGCCTTTGGGATGAACCATTCTTCATAACAAATAACAGTGGTAGTCTATGACTCCCTGTCAAGAAAGGTGATGAACTATGTTCAAACCTTAATGCCACGATCCTATAAGATCATGGCTTATAAATTAAAACTATCCTTGAGACAAGGCCTTTTGTGCCACTTTAATATCCGTAATGACTGATAACTGGGATAATTATAATGAAAAAATTAAAATAAATCTAATTAACAAATTAACCAATATGGTCTATTTATACCATGGTTAATGAATCACCAAAGATGATGATTCCATAATAGACCACTAAACGAGTTATCGTCAATTGTTTTATAGCAATCAAGCTTCACTATGGCTGACTCAGAAGAAGTTAATAGCCATCCAAACGCGAGAAACGATAATACCAAAATGAACGTAACAGGTGCAGATCTGCAAGCTTTAATAGATAATGCTGTAACCAAAGCTGTTGGTAGAATGTTCAAAGATCCAAGTATTGTACGCACAAAGACCCAATCTATACCTCATACTAAGCCTCCTTCTAAGACACACACATCAAAGAAGGACGATTCTCAGCATTCGTCAAACCATAAAAGTCAGCCATCTAAGAAGATTGTGTTTGATCAAGAACCACGTTCAAAGACTTGTTCTTATAAATGCTTCGTTTCTTGCAAGCCAAGGGATTTTACAGGTGAAAAAGGTGCCATAGACTGTATGATATGGCTTGATGAAATGAATACTGTTGTGGATATTAGTGGTTGTGCGGAGCAAGATGTGGTGAAATTTGTATCGCAATCGTTTAAAGGAGAGGCATTAGCTTGGTGGAGATCGTTAATTCAAGCCACTGGGAAAATTCCACTCTATAACTTGTCATGGGCAGAATTTGTGGCACTGATGAAAGAGAACTTCTATCCTCAGCACGACGTAGAGAAGATTGAAACTGACTTCTTGACTCTGGTCATGAAAAATCTGGATTGCCAAGCATATGTTACAAGTTTCAACACGATGTCCAGACTTGTTCCCTATCTGGTTACACCTGAACCTAAGCGCATAGCGTGCTTCATTGGAGGCCTGGCCCTGGAGATAAAAGGAAATGTCAAAGCTTCCAGGCCTACCACTTATAGGCCTGTGGTAGATTTGTCCTTATCACTCACGCTTGATGCAATTAGGAATAAGACTGTTAAGGCTTCAGATGAGGGAAAGAGAAAGAGGGAAGATGAGAGCTCACATCGCTCCGATAAGAAAAAGAGAGGTAATTCTGAGTTCAACAAAGGTTCTGAGTTTAAGAACAACCCAAATCAGTCGGATAAAAGACCCAAGTGCAAGAACTGTAGGAAACGCCATCTAGGAAAGTGCACAATTGATCCGCAGGCTAAACTCTGTGGAATTTGCAAAACGAAGGGTCATAAGACATTAGAATGCAAGGATCTGAAAAACGCCACTTGTTAAAATTGTAATGAAAAAGGGCACATCAAGACCAACTGCCCAAAATTCACAAAGAAGCCTGAAGAGGCTAAAAAGACAAACGCTCGAGTTTTCCAGATGAATGCCAAGGAGGCAGTGCAGAATGATAATGTCATAATAGGTACTTTCCTCATAAATGATGTTTATGCTAGAGTTCTATTTGATTCTGGCACAGATAAGTCCTTTGTAGACAATAAATTTTGTAAACTGTTAAATCTGCCTGTTAAAATTCTAGACATAAAATATGAGGTAGAATTGGCCGATGGTACCTTAGAAACCGCCTCAACAATTTTAGATGGATGTTTCATATCCATTAGGAATCACTCTCTTCAGTTGTCTTTGTTACCAATTGGCAGGATTCGACATAGTTATAGGCATGTATTGGTTATCTTTTAACCAAGCCCAAATTGCCTGTGATAAAAAGCAAGTTATTATCAAAACCCCTTATGGTGAGTCACTTACTATTCAAGGAGATACGCAGCATGGTTTTCCCGATCAAGTATCTATGCTTAAGGCATCAAAGTGTTTGAAGAAATGTTGTGTCATTTACATGGCACAAGTGACGATAGACGAACCAAAGCCCAAGATAGAAGATATTTCTGTTATTTCTGAATATTCAGACGTTTTTCCTGAAGAGCTACCTAGTTTGCCTCCTGACAGGCACGTGGAATTCGGAATTGATATTATACCTGGAGCAACACCAGTCGCACGAGCTCCTTATCAATTGGCACCAACCGAAATGAAGGAATTAAGAATACAGTTGGATGATTTATTAGAAAAAGGTTTTATTCAACCAAGCTCGTCCCCTTGGGGAGCGCCCATCTTGTTTGTGAAGAAAAAAGATGGTTCAATGCGTCTATGCATTGATTATCGTGAGTTGAACAAAGTTACAATCAAGAACCTTTATCCATTACCCAGGATCGATGATATGTTCGATCAGCTGCAAGGGGCAAGTTACTTCTCAAAGATCGATCTAAGGTCGGGGTATCATCAATTGAAGGTCAGAACCAGATGTACACAAGACCGCATTCAGAACAAGATATGGCCACTACGAGTTCTTAGTAATGCCTTTCGGGCTCACTAATGCACCTGCAACATTCATGGATCTCATGAATCGTGTCTCAAGCCGTATCTAGACAAGTTTGTCATTGTTTTTATTGATGACATACTTATTTATTCAAAAATTCAAGCCGACCATGAGAAACATCTCCGATGCATTCTTAAACTTCTGCAACAAGAGAAGCTGTACGCAAAATTTTCCAAATGCGAATTCTGGCTCCGAGAAGTCCAATTTCTTGGACACGTGGTAAGCGAGCGTGGTATCCATGTGGATCCCGCTAAAATAGAAGCAATTATGAATTGGCAAGCACAAAAGACAACAACAGAGATTCGCAGCTTCTTAGGTTTGGCAGGTTACTACAGGCGTTTCATCGAAAACTTTTCAAGGATTGCTGCACCTTTGACTTCCTTAACATGCAAGAATGTAAAGTTTGATTGGGGTCCCAAACAATAAGAATTTTTCGAAGTTCTTAAACAGAAATTAAGCAATGCTTCTGTGTTGACATTGACAGAAGGGATAGAAGAGTTTGTTGTTTATTGCAACGCATCACACACTGTTATGGGTTGTGTGCTTATGCAAAAAGGTAAGGTGATTGATTGCCTATGCGTCACGTAAACTGAAAGTGCACGAAAAGAATTACACCACCCATGATTTGGAATTGGGTGCCATTGTATTTGCACTCAAGCTTTGGAGACATTACCTGTATGGGACCAAGTGTGTGATTTATTCAGATCATAAAAGCCTTCAACATTTGTTCAACCAGAAAGATCTCAATATGAGAAAACGTCGTTGGATGGAAGCATTGAACGACTATGATTGTGAAATTCGCTACCATCCTTGTAAAGCGAATGTGGTCGCTGACGCACTAAGCAGAAAAGAAAGGGTCAAACCTATTAGGATCAATGCTAAAAGCACTGAACTAAAATGCAGTTTACACGAAAAGTTACTATCTGCATAGAAAGAAGCCGTTTTGGAAGAAAACCTTCCAGCAGAAAGATTAGGCGCAACTATTGATCAGTTGTCACCTGGGAACGATGGAATCCTTAGATTTAATGGGAGAATCTAGGTTCCAATTCGTGGAGGACTTAGAGATGAAATTCTCCGAGAAGCTCATAATTCTAAATATTCAGTTCATCGTGGCAGCGATAAAATGTATCAAGATCTGAGAGCAAATTACTGGTGGATGGGAATGAAGAAATCCACAGCCACATATGTGGCTAAATGTTTTACGTGCGCACAGGTTAAAGCCGAGCATCAAAAGCTGTCACACCCCCAAAATCCACAAGCGGAGTACCACCGCAGGGAGCGTGACATGACCAGGATCCAGCCACCAATCATATTGAACAATATAATTTAAATATGTAGAAGTCCAAACCAAGCAATATAACTGGCGTCAAAACAGTTTAACAAAGTCTAAGTTATCAGCGGAAGCATTAAGTTCAAAACCAATTCATAAGTTTAAAAGTTCATAAGTTTATCATGAACACTCAATGTCTATGTTCCATAACGACTCCTTCTATGCAAGCTCCTTCTAAGTTATCAGCGGAAGCATTAAGTTCAAAACCATGTGTATTCTGGTCCTCTCTTGGAATTCCATTTCACTTTGACAAGAACTATTCTCTTGTGCTTGAGATTTTTGACTTTCCTGTCTTCAATCTGTAGAGGCTTCTCTACAAATTTAAGCTTTTCACTTACCTCTATATCTTTAAGAGGTACTACCAGTGATTCATCAGCTAAGCATTTCTTGAGGTTAGATACATGAAATAAATCATGTATTCCTACCATTTCCTCTGGCAGTTGTAGCTGATAGGCTACCGGTCCTATTCTTTTAATAATCTCAAAGGTCCAACATACCTGGGGCTTAGTTTTCCTCTTTTGATGAATCTTACCAATCCTTTCTAAGGAGAGACTTTCAATAACACTTTGTCTCCTACCTGAAATTCTAATGGCTTTCGTCTGTTATCTGCATAACTCTTCTATCGATCGCGTGCTGCTTTCAATCATTCCTTGACTTGAGTGATCTTGTCAGTTGTTTCTTGCATTATCTCTGGTCCAGATAATTGCTTTTCTCCAATTTCTGCCCAACAGACTGGGGTTCGAAACTTTCGTCCATAAAGTGCTTCGAATGGTACAGCATTTATACTTGTGTGATAACTGTTATTGTAAGAAAATTCTATTAATGGTAAGTGATCGTCCCAATTACCTCCGAAATCAATTACACCAGCTCTAAGCATGTCCTCCATTGTCTGAATTGTTCTTTCGCTTTGTCCGTTCGTTTGAGGATGGTAAGCTGTGCTTAGATTTAACTTGGTTCCCATTGCTTTTTGGAAACTTGTCCAAAATGAGAGGTAAAACGACTATCTCTGTCAGAAACAATTGTTAAAGGAATTCCATGTAATGAAACTATTTCATTTACATACAATTTAGCTAATTGTTCCATACTGAAAGTTTCCTTCATGGGTAGGAAATGAGCTGACTTAGTTAGCCTGTCTACAATCACCCAGATTGTATCATTACCTTTTCTTGTCTTGGGTAATTTGGTAACAAAATCCATTGTTATCAATTCCCATTTCCAAACTGGCATTTCTAACTGTTGCAACAAACCTGAGGGTTTCTGATGTTCAGCTTTAACTTGTGAACATGTTAGACACTTTGCCACATATGCTGTTATATCCTTTTTCATTCCTATCTACCATAAATTCTTTCTTAAGTCTTGATACATCTTATCACTTCCAGGATGCATCGTATACTTAGATTTATGAGCTTCTTCTAATATACGATGACGTAGGTTTCCTAATTTAGGTATCCATATTCTTTTCTTATGGAATCTCCATATTCCATCAGTTCCTTGTTCTAGTTCCTTAATCATCCCTTTCAATTTTTCAGTATCATCCTTGATCACTGATTCGTGTGCTTTTCTAATCTGTTCATTTAAATCTACTTGTAGATTTAATTTAAGAGAACGTACTCTTTTTGGATTTTCGTGATATTTTCGACTTAAAGCATTAGCTACTACGTTTTCCTTTCCTGCATGATATTTGATATTACAATCATAATCACTAAGTATCTCCATCCAACGTCTTTGTCTCATATTCAATTCCTTTTGCCCGAAAACATACATTAAACTCTTATGATCAGTGAAAAAGATAAACTTACTACCGTAAAGGTATTGTCTCCAAATCTTAAGGGCAAAAATTATGGCTCCTAATTCCAAATCATGGGTTGAATAATTTTCTTCATGATTCTTAAGTTGTCTAGAGGCGTAAGCTATAACCTTTTGACGTTGCATCAATACACATCCATAACCTAGTTTAGAAGCATCACAATAGACTATAAAGTCTTCAGTTCCTTCGGGTAATGCTAGTATGGGTGCGTTGGTTAGTTTTTGCTTAAGGATTCTAAAGGCTTCTTCTTGTTTTGGCCCCCATTCAAACTTAACAGACTTACATGTTAGCTTAGTTAAGGGAATGGCTATTCTAGAAAAATCTCGAATAAATCTTCTATAATAACCAGCCAATCCTAAGAAACTTCTAACCTCGGTTGGTGACTCAGGGGTTTTCCATTTGGTAATCGCCTCGATCTTTGTGGGATCCACATGAATTCCTTCATGATTGACTAAATGTCCAAGAAACTGTACATGTTCTAACCAAAATTCACACTTCGAAAACTTTGCATAAAGCTTTTCTTTTCTTAATAAACTTAGAAGTGCATGCAGATGCGCTGCATGTTCCTCCTTATTCTTGGAGTAAATGTATCATCTATGAAAACAATTATGAATTTATCCAAATATGGCTTAAATATTCGGTTCATCATGTCCATAAATGCAGCTGGGGCATTGGTTAAACCGAATGGCATGACAATAAATTCATAATGGCCATACCTTGTTCTGAAATCGGTCTTAGGAATGTCCTCTTCCTGTACCTTTAATTGATGATATCCCGACCGTAAATCGATCTTTGAGAAAAATCGAGCTCCTTGCAGCTGGTCGAACAAATCATCGATTCTTGGTAATGGATACCGATTTTTAATCGTGACTTTGTTCAATTCACGGTAATCAATGCACATACGCATTGACCCGTCTTTCTTTTTAACAAATAAGATCGGTGCTCCCCATGGCGATGAGCTCGGCTGGATGAATCCTTTCTTCAACAGTTCGTCTAACTGCTTCTTCAGTTCCTGTATTTCTGTGGGTGCCGAACGGTAAGGTGCTTTGGCAATTGGTGCTATTCCTAGTAGCAGGTGGATTCTGAATTCAACTTCTCTGTCTGGAGGTAGTCCTGGCAATTCTTCTGGAAACACATCTGGAAACTGGGATACTACGGGAATATTTCAATTCTTTTCCTTTAGTGTTAATGATTATGGAAATCAAATACACTAATGATCCTTTTCTTACATAACTGGTTGTTTTCATCACAGAGATGAACTTTGTGGATCTAGAGGGCTTATCTCCATGAATTATGATCTTTTCACCCTTTGGTGAATTTACTTGGATCGATTTTTGATCACATAAAATACTGGCTTTATTAGCTATTAACCAATCTATTCCTTATACAACATCAAATCCTGCCAGATTCATTGGATAAAGGTTTGTAATAAACTTTTGATTTAAAAATTATATTCTAGCTCCCTACAAGATTTCAGAAATCTTAATAGTTTCACCATTTACTATCTCTACTAGACATTCTTGTGGGAGTTTAGTTAATGGTCGATTGAGAAGTTTGCAAAATGAAGTATTAATAAAACTTTGGTTTGCACCAGAGTCAAATAATACTTTAGCAAAAACATCATTAACTAAAATCGTATCGGGGATCACATCCGGGATCATCTTTGCTTCTTCTGCAGTTAAAACAAATGCTCTAGCATTTTTAGTAGTTTTGTTGTTCGGGGCTGGAGTTAGTTTCGGACAGTTCGGCTTGATGTGACCTTTTTCTCCACAGTTGAAGCACATTCCATTATTAGGTTTCTTCCTATAATCTTCTTCCTTGTGTCCTGGTATCTTGCAGAAATTGCAGTAAGTGGAGCATCTTCCTGAATGTTTCTTCTTGCAAGCCTTACAATAAGGTGCAGAGGTGGAACCTACATTTTTCCCATGGTTGGAATTACCGTAGCGAAATTCTTGGGTAAGCCTTTAAGCTAGGTTCCTCCTCTGGTCTTCTCGTGTACGCACTAATTCATCAGTCAAGGTGTTTGCTAGTTCTACAGCTTCTTTTATAGTTTAAGGTCTAGTTGCCTTGATTACATGCCTTATCTCACTGATTAATCCCCAGATGTAGCGGGAGATTAATACTGGTTCAGGTGATGCAAGGGTTGGCACTATTCTAGCATATTCAAAGAATAAAGTAGTATACCCTTACTATCCACTCCATTCAGTCTAAGGTTTAAGAACTTATTCGCTATATGTTCCTTTTCATTGGGAGGGCAGAATTTCCTTTCTACCATATTTTTAAATTCCTCCTATTGCATATTGTAAACCCTGTCACTTCCCCTAGACTGGAGGATAGTGTTCCACCATTCTAAGGCTGAGTTCTTAAACAGATTGGAGGCAAACATTATCTTATCTTCTTCTGCATAGTTGCTTATTTTTAAGACTGCCTCAGTCTTCTCTATCCAGCGTAGGGCTGCAATGGCCCCTTCATTGCCCGAGAATTCCATTGGTTTACAAGACCAGAATTCCTTATAAGAACAACTATAAGACATGGTTCTTCTTCTTTTGGGAATGAGCACTTGAAGTATGGGTCCATTGTGCACGTTGTGACTAGGTTCTATACGGGTTCGTTTACTTCCATTACCACTTTTATCATTATTTTTCGCATCCATAACATTTTGGATAATAGCTGGCATGGCATCTCTAATTCCTTGAGTTACAAGGTGTCGAATTTCACTATTATTTATTTGATTTTCATTATTCTGGTTTTTCGGATTTGCTGCGTCGGCCATCTGGATTTTAAACAATTACCAAGTATTAATATTGTATAAAATATCCAATGCAATAATCACACAACAAGCATGTTGATCCAAAATCGTCGAGCATTGCGACTTACTCTATTTTATAGTATGCATCTATATTTATTACAAGTACAACTGGAATAAAAATACAATACTAGTATGCATCACTAACCACGAGGTGGTCTATACTACAATATATATATATATATATATTATCATCATTCATCATTTTTTATCAAACATACACACATATTATATATACATTTATTATTATTATTAGTGATAGGGGTTCATCCAAAATTCAATATTACGTTCGTCATATTTCGAGACGAGTCGTTCCCTTATTTGTCTCATCCTTTCGCTCTCTTCTAAAATCTCCTCACCAAAGGTTCTGTGACAACTGTGTTCTGTAATCGATGTACAATGTAAAACAATGTTAATTGTTAATAAAACAATGTGTTTTGGTGTTATTATGTGTGTATTTATTTTTGATGATTTTTCGATTTGATTCAAGTTAGATTTCAAGCTCTAAATCGCTTTCTGCAAAGTTATACGCAAACTGGTGCGTAAACGCAGTCAGTTAACACGACAAACACTCCGGAATAGTGACACAGGCTTAACATACCTTAAATAACATTTACATAACTTAGAAATAAGTTTTGGATGGTTTGGTGTGTTGAAAACAAGTTTATTCGATCGCAGGGACTATTTGTGTCAAACTACGAAACTATGCCGATTTGTACAGTAACGAACATTCCGGAACTTGATCATAAGTTAAAAATGCCCTAAATATCCTTTACATATCTTAGAAATAGGCTTTGAGGTGTTTGATGCGCAAAAATAAACTTTCTTGATCAATAGGGACTAAAAGCGTCAAAAAGTGCATAAGTTTGCATTTTCGCGCATATCTTACGTTCTGAATATATCCGGACATCCAAATATTTTTGTAATCATTAAAATATCTTATTTTAGTGATTTGCATGCTAAAATTCCATTTGTCGCTTAATTTGGATCGTTTTTGCGTTCGTTATGACTTCCGTCGTAATTAACCGAATAACGCAACCGTACCACCAAACGAACCGACATCTAAGATGGTTTTGATCATATTTTAAGTTCCCTATACTTTAACTTCATTTTAGAGCCTTGAAATGGGGTTAACGGGGCTTAAACGTGCCGAAAATCAAGTTTTAAGCATGCAGGGACCTGTTTCGCCAAAACTGGAAACTTGAAACCATGCACCCTCACGCCACGCGGCAAGACCACTGATCCCTGGCGCGCCACATGACAGAGCAGGTTTCCATAAGTACCAGATTCAGCAAACAGCCTGCTGAAACAGCTTCAAATCCCTGGTTTTTGCAATCTATGGACTTGTTTGTCTGTTTTGCTATTTGCCCAAGCATAGAACAACAAGTGTAGGGCCAAGATTTGAGCTTCATAACACTTGGAGTGATCCAAATGATCCAAACTTACTATATATATCTTGGGTTTTTGGAGAACTCATTGCTCATTCCATTTAAAGATCAGCTTTAAGTTGGGGTTTTCACTTGTTGAAGCTTCATACCTGAGTTTTCTTGATCTTCATCCTAGCTTGGACCCTTTGTAAGTCTCTTTCATGCTTGTTTATGTTTTCCAAGCAGGAAAGTCAAAAAATGTTTGACTTTCTGCTTTGACCAGTCAATGGTCAACACAAAGTTCGTTTGAACTTTGCAACAAGAGCGTAATCAAGATGGTTATCGCCCCTTGTGACTATACCTACTGATTACCACATTGATTAGGTGTAGTGACGAGTCATAGTTTCGGTCAAAATGCGTATTTATGCGTATTTTGCAACCAAACTATTCTTGGGTATCAAAACCATTTGTTTTGATATCAAACCTGTTTTCTAACTTAGTTAAACATGTTTCAACAAGTTTAGCTCGTCACTTTTAATTTAGTGCTTGTATAGAGTCGTAAGTCAAGCGGTCTAAACAACCACTTAGATGTATGGCCCTAGTTCGTATTTGACAAAAAGTCGCAGCGGAAAATTCGTGCCATAAAATTTCTTTTATTATAAACTTTATGCCATACTTGAAAGTTCATTTTTAAAACAACTCTTTTATATTGAATACATCAATCTAACTCATTTACATAATAAAACATAACTTATGTGTATCAAATTACATTCTCGGACAATCCCGTACAATCCTTCAAGTGACTCGGTCCTAGATCTCTATCCCTTGAGATCCTCGTGTTTCGTACTACCTGCGCTCACCACATAAAATTCATATCATTAGTACGCATCATAAACATACAAAATTTACTCACGTTTACTTTTCGTTCCGTTAACTCTTTACATTCCGGCTTTCCATCCGATCATACAATCCGTGGTGAGACTTCTTTGCTATTCCTGTGTTACACTTCATTCACAAGGTACACTATTAATAATGTCGATACCTGATCGTATTGAAAACTTGCGTACAAC
>JARYGA010060616.1:0-34728 GCA_030545235.1 Helianthus tuberosus
GCAAAGATCAAAGTACATATACCCATTTCTTATTTTACTTTATTTTTTGTTATGTCACTATGTTTCTTCTTTAATTCGACTTGGATTTTGTAACCAGGTTGTTTAGTTTGATTTATGAGTTATTATCAAAGCCCTAATCAAGGGTTTGCATAATACCTCTTTTTTCTAGATTTTATGTTTTCTTTCTCTGAATCTAACGATAGGTTATCACAATATTTGTATGTTATTTGAAGCCAACAACTTAAATTTTTGTCATTGATGCTTCGATTGTGGTTATTAACCATTGGGCTGGACCAGGTGCGTTTCTCATCGATTTGATCTTATTTTAGTTCCATTTTATTGATTTATTGTGATTTTAACTTGGGTGTGATGTTTTCACTTGATTTGATTTCAACAGGGATTGTTCTCTCCATTGATCACTGTTTTATTCTTACCATAAATTTAAACGACCTTTGATCAACTTTATATATATTGACAATGGTAGCAACGAACTTTATTTAGTTTTTTGTTGTAATTAACTTTAGATATATTGACGATGGAACAGGTGGTTTGTGCAAAAGTTCGCGAGGGTGATAAACGAACTGTACGGGTTAAAGAAGGTAATCCCAGTGGTTGCCATGTGGTTATCGTTTATGATCTGGTGCAATCTGGAGGTACTTTAATCGAATGTCAGGTACTTTTTCAACATGATGTATGCTTACTTATTTGTTTTACTAGGTGTCTGGTGCAAGTTGTGTTTTACCTTATCCCTTTGGTTAGCAGGGTATTTGTGGATTCGAGTGAGTTTACATGTACGGGTCCAAAAAACGAAAAATAGTAATAATAACAATAATAATGCTTTTGTTGCAAAAAGTTTTGGCAGCTCATGGGGCAACCAAGGTCAGTGCATATGTCACTCATGTAGTGTTTCCGAAGAACTCTTGGAAGAAATTTGTTCACAAAAACGGTGGTAAGCCTCTCTCTTTAACGCTCTTTGTGTCTTTCTATTTTACATTACTCATGCAGTGTTTCCGAAGAACTCTTGGAACGTTTTTGGTAACTCGAAGGATATGCATCTTCAAAGGGACTCGACTATCTTTAAATTGTGTATCCACTATATCACTAATTTATGTAACATGAGACTTTGTATTTTATTTTATTTATACACTTGATATTTATCTTAATAGTTTTCTGTTTTTTTCTTCCGATGTATGCGTTTGTATAAAATATTATATTTCAAAGTAAATAATATGGTTTTGGATGAAGCAGCGCATCGCGCGGGCATTAACCTAGTATCTTTATAAAACAATGTTAAAGACAGTATGTGTTAGGACATAATTTCATCGTTGAAACTGAAATCATTAATGACTCTTTATGATGCTTTGAAACACGGGTAATTTTAGTAACGTTTTATTATATTAATTAGTAAGTAATTATCGGTTCATTTAGATTGTTGGGGATTTGATATATATTGACATTCAAAGTCATTGTCCAGTAGGTAGAAAAGTTAATAATAAGTCTAATTAATAATAAGTCTAATTAATACATAACAAACAACATTTGGTTCATTAATTAATTTATGTTAAAACTTCTAAAGCCACCCGTGTTTCAACATCGGAGTGTGCAAACACGGGTGGTTTTTAGAAATTTTACATAACACATTTTATTAAACACGGGTAGTTTTAGAAGTTTTAACATATGCTACTAAATAATATTATAGTAATCCACAGGTACCGTTCCTCATGGTTGCTCAAATTTATATTCAAATTCACATCTAAAATCACACAATTAACAATAAAAAAACATGAATTTAATACCTATATTAAATGAAGATGTTGATACATAAGAGGCGTATCAAATTCATTTCATGAGCATGTCACCAAGGAACAATGGACAACCATCCAATATTTCACAAACTAAACCTACTCCATATTTCCCAGTTAAGGGCCCTCTCCTTAGACCTGCAATTCAGCCACCAAAGAATCAAAGTCTTGATATCTCACATTGTTTTCTTTAGCGAAACCGGCTGAACCTGGAAACACAAGCACAATGATATAAACTGCTATACCGGAGAACAAATAAATGCTCTTGGTAGCCGTCTCACTACTTTAAAGTGAATATATAATCAAATTGGGCTTGGAGAAAACAGTGGTCGAAACCACTGTTGGGTAATATTTTATTGGGTTAAAACAGTTTTTTGTGGAGAAAACAGTGGTTTCAACCACTGTTTTCTTCACAAAACACTGTTTTAGCCGAACAGTGGTTTCAAACCACAGTTTTAACCCAACAGTGGTTTCAACCAACTGTTTTCTCCACAAAACATTGTTTTAACCTAATAAACCCAATAAAATATTACCCAACAGTGGTTTCAACCACTGTTTTATCCAAGCCCTCTGTTAACTGACTCTTTTAACCTGTATTGTCTGATCCCTTTTAACCCGAATAGTGGTTTCAAACCACAGTCTTTGTAGGTCACCCATACTCTGAACCATGTAGAAGATCCATTAGCCGACTCTTAATTAATCCCTCTCTCATTGGAACTCCATGGCTACCATATTGACCTACAAATCCAATCAATATCATATAAAAGTGTCTATAATATCCAAAAAAAAGGTTCCTAAATTTGCTTATCGTTTTTTGACACATTATCTTATAACAGGATACCCAACAAAAATGAAAAAAACAATATATGATATGAATCAAATGCGATTACTCATTGTAAAATAGCTAAACAGTTTTTCAAGAGCTAAAGAAAGATACAAGTAGGATGAATCATAGATCTCAACTTCCACTTTCCTCAAATAAGGAGCTCCATCCATGCTGACCTTCACATAAAGGCATCTGAATCCCATCTTCAGATCACCATCTTCTTCGGATCGTATTTACGATGGGCATACTGAAAAAAAAAACAATAAAAATTGAAAAGAAATTACTCAAATGAGTAAATCCAGAAACTTTTTTGGAATGAAATCAAGAAACCATGTACCTTAAGGCTGCCGCGGCATCCACAGGGTACTTCCACGCTCGAATCTTGGTCCTCGTCATGGCAGATTCTACATTGCACCAATTTTCACATGAATTGTTACTTACCAATAGCATCATATCTAAATTAAATAGAGAAAAAGAGAATAATAAAATCAACAAAAAAGTAATAGTGAACCACGTACCGGCTGAAGAGTCTGTGACGTTAGGATCTGAACCTCACCATCCTTGAGAATAGGCTCACCCTTTTTATTTCTTTTAACCATGTCTTCCGCATTACCATGATCAGCAGTAACCACATATATTCCACCCACTTGTTCTACTGCATCAATAATCATCTGTAACCAGACAAAAATATAGTCAAAACTCAAAACGGGTCAAAAGTCAAAATAGGTGGGATAAAAGATCAAAATGGGTATTACTATCTGGTACGTTCTGGGTTGGATTGGCCCAATGTCTTAATACTTCAAAATTTTTAACAAAGTCCTTATTTGCATGATTATGTCCTCAATTTTTATCAAAATGCTTCTTTTCACTAAAGTTAGGGTAAATTTGCATTTTGCATACTTTAAGTTTCAGCCAAATTTCAGGCGTTGTCCTTTAACTAACGAAATTACAACTGGTGTCCTTTATGTTTTAATTCCTTTACAGCAGAGGTCCTTTATGTTTTAATTTCTTTACATCAGATGTCCTTTATTTTAGTGATCTTTTTAGGGAGAAAGGACACCGTCTATAAAGAAATTAGAACATAATAGACATCCGTTGTAATTTCGTTAGTTAAAGAACAACGCCTAAAATTTTGCTGAAAATTAAAGGACGTGAAATGCAATTTACCCTTAAAGTTAAAAAAATTAGAGATTTAATCATGCAAAAATCAAGTAAAGGACCTTATGGGTGAATTTAGCAAAAAAAATGTTTTTTTTTTTTTTTACATTTGCTCCAAGGTATGCGTGACTTTTAGTAAAACTTGTATGCATAAAATACAATTGGGGTGACATTCGACCAATTTGACCCTTTTTAGCTAAACTGTTTGGCTTCACCCATTTAACATGCCGAAATTGCGTTCTCTTGTAGTAGCATGATACAATGGATAACAAATTTCAAGAATCGTATAATTTTACCTTAACAGCTTCATCAGCTGCTTTGCAGGCCACAACAGTAGCCTCAACGTCACCAGTATGCCCAACCATATCCCCATTTGGTATGTTCACACGTACCTCAAAATCACATGGAATGGCTTAGTACGAACTAAATATTCAAATCAAACACCTTTGTTATGATGATGTAAAAGAATAAGATAGCTATTAGTTTATTATCTATTTTATTTAATAATTTTTTCAAATATTTGTCTATTTTAGAGTAAACCGAACGAAACAGAACTTTATGCCTTTTTTCTTTTAGCAACCATGCTACATTTTATTACCCATCTTAGCACCGAATGACTTTTCTCATTTAGTTTATATATGCATGTATCATGCAACATCTGATTTGACATAGAAATTATTTTTTAATGCAATTTTGTGAAACTTGAAAATAAATTTATGATCTACTTTTTCCAATAAGCATTTATTCAATATGTGCCATCTGATGCGGTGGATGCCATGGCATAAACTAGCTTAAAAGCAATTCAACTTAACTTTAGAGGTAAAATCAGTTTGGATCGTAAGCAATTCAGCTTAAAAGAACCCTTAATTCCAAAAACCCACAAAAAAAAAAAACAATCCAAATTCAAACTCTAATGACTGATTTCACCTAAAACCTTACCAAATCATATTAAAAATCAAAACTTGAGGATCAAGATTTGTCAAGAACCCTTAATTCCAAAAACCCACTTACAATTTCTCAAAATAAACCTAAATTCACAAAAATTATATAAAAAATAAAAAAGATATCTGGTAAAAAGACTCACCTTTATAACTACATTTTCTGAGCAGAGCAGTAATAATCTGGCGAGTTGAATCATCACCTTCAACCAACAGCCCCTAAACACCTATCAATTAAACGCATGTGATGGTGATGAAGATTTTTAAGTGAATGTAATCAATATTATTGGATAAAGTTTCAACCTTTTTTGCAGAAACCTCAATTAAGAACTAAATATAATCCTTTAAATCAAATATTAGCAGAACTGAAGACATGGGTGATGCAAAAATTGTAACCTGATGTCAGTCATGTCCAAAATGTTGAAGATATGTTGAAACTTCCAGCCTTGATATGTCTTGTTCTGTCAAAAATTTTGAAATCAACTCGAAAAATAAGTAAAAGAACACAAATACCAACGCATACATATTACAAAAAAAAAATAATAAATAAAACTTGCAATTTTGATCCAACCTGTCACATGAATGTTTTATGGCTATCAAAATTGTAACTTTTTTGCCTATATAGTTATATTAGAAGTCGAAAACTGAATGAAAGCATACTAAATGGCCTAAACTGACTACAAACATACAATAAGCCCTAAATCGAACCATAACTAGCAAAACCTAACATCTTAAAGTATTCCAATATAAATAGTAATATCGTGCGCGTGTGTTAGAGAAAGAAGAGTATATCCTTACAGTAGCAGCTTGTTGCTCAGACAGATAACCAACTCTCCTCAGCTCTCCATACAACTCCTATCCATGAGCATACTCCAAAATAAAAAATATCCTTTTCGCAACATGAAACCATCAGTGCAGCCTCAAAACATGCGGATGCCGAAGGCTCATTTGAATCGACATATCTCTCTTCAACTGATGTTGCAGTCGATACTTTTCAACCTACTCTTTAAACATTACAAAAATGCAAATAAACCTTTCATGAGGTGAACATGTTAAAGGTTAAGATTGTTGCTTTCCCACAATTTTTTTGCTACTTTTTGTTAAATGAAACTTATAAATTGATAATAGTGAGGAGTTTAAAAACTCTTCAAGTCATGTTTGACACGTTTCATTTTTAACCAAGTCTAAGTAAAGCTTTATCCAACAGCTTCTCGGATTCAATGCATCGACATCAACACCCTATGACGGATTGACCGCTGTAGATGAAGTTTTAAAAGAGTAATTAGATAGATTCATGATTAAAAGAGAGTATCATCTAAATGAGAGGTCAAACAAATTACTTTAACTGTATTGGAAAATGCTCGAGATCCCTCATATACTCGACTCTCCAGCATCCGTAGCATGCGCTGCCCATCACCATTTGCCAATATTTTAATTCTGGTGTCACTTGTTGTGACTTCCAGTAACGACCCTTCTAATCATGAACGAAGATGACGAAAACAACAAAAATTAACCAAAATTAACAACTAATTCTTCACAAAAACCACATGAATCGTCCATAAAACCAAAACTAAAGAGAGAATTGACTAACCTTTGGCGAAATCTGAAACTATTTCGATTGGTTGACCGAACAATAATCGCAAATTTCGAAGATCAAAGCTTCGTTAGGGTTTTACAGAAAACTGGTCAAACCTCATGGACACGAAAATGGCATTTTACTCAAAAAAAGAAAAAAAGAAAAAAGAAAAAGAAACTTCAGTTCGAATAAAGTAGTATGTCAAGCATTATGTATTACTGCATATATTCTTTCAAAGTGTTTAATTTAGTTTTTGACGTTCTAAAAGGCTAAACTCCATATTTGAACCAACATTATCGACTTCTGAAATACCAAATTTGCCCCCTGCAAGAGATAAAGTATGAATATTTTGGTAGATTATTCACTAACCTATCTCTGAGATATATCATTTCGTCATGAATCGAAGTGATGGTATCTGCAAGTTTCTTCAGCTCATATTCCATTGCCTGAAAATAAGCAAAAATGCCAAAAAGGAAATAGTAAAAAACAAAACTTCAATTTAATCCATTTACTTATGAATGGGTCAACTCGGGTTCTAAGCAGTTAATGCGGCAAAAAATCGGATATCGGTCAAGGACCGATATTTGAGATATCGGTTATCGCGGTGGGATATCTGTAATTTTAATATCATGCTGAATTTACATATATAGCAATGTAACACTAACAATTCAACTTTTGCAACTTGCAAAACACTACAATTGTAGCAAGTAGGAATTGATTAAGACTTAAAACACTAACATTCAACACTAACAAATTAACAATTAAGACTTAAAACACTAATAGCAGCAATAAGAAGAAAGACGATTGGTAGAACTAATAAGAAAGGTAATATCGGGAAAATCGGTCAATATCGCCGATAATATTGCTACCGATACTTGACACCAATATTTTACATGGGGACCGATAACCGATAACTGATATTAAGTGAGTCGAATTGATTCGGAACAAATAAGCCATTACTCGTGAGCCAGGACTCATGTAACCCTAGTCAATAACAATAATTCTTTCGATCTACCTTTTGAGCTTTATAATGAAGTTATTTTAGTTTAACCACAGGCTCTGCTTTATTGCTTTTAACTATTGATCTATCTTTTATATCCAATGTTTAATCTTTTAGCAAAGTTTTAAGCAGATGACCTATTTGCAATAAGCCTATAAGTAGCCGTTACAAGATACTGACAACATCTATATTGGTACACAGTTCTTATAATCTCTTAATATTAAGAAGTATTCAAAAATTTAATAAATAGTTAACTACTCAACTTATTATATAAAATTGTCTATAAGGAGGTGATTATAATATTGTGAGTAATATAAATGATTGGTATGGATTTTTCTACCTATATGTTTAATGTTTTCATTTAGTTTAATTTTAGATGTAACTAACGCCTCACATAGTCACATTACAGATATGTTATATCGCTTCATGGCAAACAAATAAATGTTAAAATGTTAGCTAAGTTCAAACTAAAAAAGTAGAGAACTAAAAATATAATTATGCATGCATAACGTCATATATGATAACAAAAACGGATTGATAATCTTACATCGACTAAACCTTTCTTGGCAACATTTGACCAATCTTTAGGCACTACACCAGACCTCCAATCGAACTCAACCGGAATTTTAAGCGACGGTTGGTGATCAATGGCAAAAAAGCAAGCCATGTAATCTCCAGCCTCAACAGCCTGAAAAGCGAATTGACCCGATTGCACATTTCAGATGAATGGTAGCTATTCCCGTAAGCCGATGTCACCTGCATTACATTAAAAACCAACGAATGCAACAATTCAGTTCAACTAAATGCGAGAGGCAAAAAACAAAGAAATTATATATACGTACCAAAACCGAATAACAGACGGTTCCAACAAAAAAAAATACACAGAAATCTAATATTTCCAACAAAAACTGAAGCAAAGCAATATCTAATATAAAAGCAACAAAAATAAACAAAAACCGTGATGTAAACCTGTAGTTTAAACTGAAATACCTTATGAAGCGTCATATATATACGCATATATAACACAGGAGTCATACAGGTAAACAGCAACCAATTCAACAATTCAATTCAACTAAATGCCAGGCGGCAAAAAACAAAAGAATCATATATACGTACCAAAATCTAATACATAAAGATTCCAACCAAAAATACACACAAATCTAAAATTTTCAACAAAAATTCAAGCAATATCTATATAAAAAAAATAAAATTTAAACAAAGACCATGACGTTCAGATCAAACTAATCATCTGTAGAGCACCTTTAACTTAACCTAATCATGAACGAAGATGACGAAAACAACAAAAATTAACCAAAATTAACATCTAATTCTTCACAAAAACCACATGAATCGTCCATAAAACCAAAACTAAAGAGAGAATTGACTAACCTTTGGCGAAATCTGAAAGTATTTCGATTGGGTGACCGAACAATAATCACAAATTTCGAAGATCAAAGCTTCGTTAGGGTTTTACAGAAAAATGGTGAAGATATGGAGACAAGTAGAAACAGGTGAGTGGATCCGAACACCGAGAAAAGGGAATTCAAAAATTGAATTCACATATGTGCATCTTCTTCTTCTTCGTCTTCACTTGAATCAACCTCTTTCTTCGGTTTAGATTTCTTCTTTGCACCGTTTTTCGCCTTCAAAACCCTAGGTTTATGTTCTTCTGAATTTTGAAGGAGCGTCATATGAATTTTGATATTTAGTTCAAGATCCAGAGAAAAAGAGGGATTGGAATGAGTGCAGGGATTCAAATTTTGAAAGTCCGCCCAAAAACCAAAAAGGTTATAATTAGATTAGGAAAAAATACATAGAATATATATATATATATATATATATTAACATTTTAACTTATTATTTATGACATCAACATGTACATGTGGCATAGCTTAGAAGTTGACACGTAGGCAGATTTACACCATCCTCTCATCTCTTATTATAGATAGTATAAATATTATAAACATTGTTTCAGAATACATGTTACGAAAAGGTATTAAGTCTGAAAAGTATAAATGTCAATAAAAAAAGAAGTATTTTTTACATCACGAAGTATTGCAACAAATAAAATAGTTAATTACACCATTAGTCCCAGTAATTTATGGAAAGTAATAACCTTAGGTATTAATTATTTAAAGTAACAATCTAAGGTTTTAACTTTTGATTTTGTAACATACTAGGCCTTAAGGCTAACGGGTGTTAAATACTAAGGTCGTGTTTGTTTTCCTGAAAAGGTCTTCAGAACCTCTTATGTCTGCGCCGCGCAGACCTTTGGGTCTGAAGACTGTTTGTTTTCTCGAAGATCTTTCATTAAAAAAGGTCTGCGAGACCACTTCTTGGTGCAGACATGGACCAATGTCTTCATGGGTCTGCAGACCTCTTCTTCTTCACAAAACCCTAGCATCTCTTCACCCCTTCTCCTCCACCCCTTCTTCTCCACCCACAGTCCGCCACCACCTCTACTTCCGCCGCCCCTCCACCTCTGCCGCCCCACTCCGGCCGACACCCACCTCCAGCCGACACCCACTCTCCTCCACCACTCTAGCTTCTCACCTCTTCTCCTCTACCACTCAAGTTGCCGCTGCCGCCTTGTAACGCCCCAAAATCTGAATGTTAATGTTTGTTGTATGTTATTATGTGACACGTCAGGAAATAAATAACTAGGCTATTTAACCTAGTTAAGGGCATGGTCGAAAGTCTTAAATGATTAAGGTAGTGTCAGTTATGTTTTAAAAAGTAAACCCGAGGGGCTAAAATGGAACAAGTGAAAGTTAAGTTATAAGATAACTAAACACACACAAACACACACATACGTGTGTGTTCGAGAAAGATCAGGAGGCTCCCATGGAGCCTCAAACCCTAAATCGCCTTTAAGCTCAAATTGGAAGGCAAGATGAAGTTGAAATCCATAGCCGAGCATGGATTAATGATCACCAACACGAGGGGATCATAAGGTATGTCTTAAATCTAAGATTGGTGATCATGGGTGAAGTGGGTTATGTTCTAATCCGTGAGTTAATATGAAATTGATCATGTACAAGGGTTAGAATCCTCGTGTAGAACATGGGTTATGAATGGTTTGCGTTAATTTGATGTTTAGAGGTGACACCCGTTAGTTAGGGTGAAGATGATGACTAGTATCACCTCCTATGTTCAAGTCTTGTTGAATGATTGATGTATTATGTGGGTATGATGAATTATTGTTAGATGAAAGTATAGGAATATGATGATGTTATGTTTAATGTTCATTTGGAATGATACATGATGATTAGTAATTGGTTTTGATGGGTTATGTATGAGTTTAGAAGAATTGTGCATGAAATAGTTGTACGTTATGCTTAAAAGGTAGTACTCACATCAAGTGTATGATGAAATGCATATCGTGTCGTCCGTATAGTCGATTATGATGTTACGGGTATATGATGATAAGTCGATAGTTAAGTATGGTTAATAGTTGACTTTTGAAAGTCAACTAAGCATAAGAAACATGACTTGACCCGTTGTCGTGAATGTAGGTTGATGGGAAGTCGTATGGTACATGTTATAGCAATCCGTGTTAAACGTAATGACATGATGAGTTACATGAGTTTAACGTATACGGATGTGATTATGTGAAGTTGATTATGTATTTTAATGCTTGTTAGAAATGACTAAGGAAAGTTAAGTGTGAATTATGCGAGTGATATGATTGTTACATGTACAAAAGTGTATGCTAATAAGAGCGTGATTTCGATGAAATGAAAGTATAGGAATCACGTCGAGACGGAATCAAGCATGAGGTGTTAACGGGTCAAGAAGAGGCAAGGAATCGGATACGAGCACGGACGCATAAGGTAAGTGATTTCTGTAATCACTTCGTAGTACAAGTAAGTAATAAAGTGTTGTAATGAATTAAACATGATGTTCGAGGTCAAATATGTGTTTAAGGTCTTTCGTCGTAAATGATGGGTTAATGTTGACCAAAATGCCCTTGATGGGTATTTTGGGGTAAACGATCTTAAAAGTAGCTTAGAAACAAGTTATTCGATTAGTGTAACGTTTTGGACAAGTATGGAAGTGGGGATGATGGTTTGGTTAGTCATAGACCAAATTAATGTGTGAATACCCTTAACGGGTCGAAATGAGCATATGAATGATAATGTGTTAAAAGGATGCAAGACACCCAAGAGTTTAGTAATTTTTGATAGACGTCATTGATATCATTATGTTTATAAGAGGTTATGGTAAAACGAACAAGTTACGTTGATGAATGCATGAATGAGTCAAGGTTGGGAAAAAGGGTAATAAGCCGAAGAGATAAAAGTCTGAAATTTTGTTAATCCGGATGTCGGATCTTAACTCCAAAAGATGGAGAATTAAATTACGGACGCGTAGGAAAAAGAATCGGGTAAAACGGACCAATAACGAAGAAGTTATGACCGTTTCCGTGAAACGCGGACGTGCTGAAATCTGCAGCACAGCAGCAACAAACATTCTGTTTGTTTTAGGGCGTCGCGCTACGCGACGGGGTGGCTGTTTGTCGAAAGTTGTTTGTTAGCTCCGTTTTGTATCGGGAACTCGTTTAAACGCGTTTTAAGTCGTGTATAACTAGTTTAACTCATGTTTTATGACCACTAGGGTAAGCGTATGTGTGGATAGGTATGTATGGATGTTGTATATCTTTATACACGTATGTAGAAATGTATGTGAACGTGTATGCGCGAATGTATGTAAGATTATAGTGTGTAAGCAAGTACATAAGGATATATGAAGTGGTATATGAATAGGTAAGTATGAGTTGGGTATGTTAAAGCAGGTGGTTATAATTATATATGTAAGTGAGTATGTAGGCATGTACATATGTATGATTTATAAACCTAAGTGTATGGGTGTATGTAAAGAGTAAATGAACGAGAAGTAAACGTGAACAAATCTTGAATGTTATAATGCGTACTAATGTATGAATTTTATGTGGTGAGCGCAGGTAGTACCAGTCATGAGGATATCCAAGGATTGGAGATCGAGGATCGAGTCACAGGACAGATTGTACGGGAATGTTTAAACATGAAATTTAGTGATGATAAGTTATGTTCTTATATTATAAAATGAATTTTTAGAATGATAAGAAGTATGTCATGAAAGAAATTTTCAGACTCGAATTTCCGCTGCGTTGTGTTAAGGTTAAAACCTGTTAGGGTGTTATACGCCTCCACCACCGACTGTGGTTTAACCACCACCACCACCCTCATCTGCGTCGAAGCTCCTGTAACACCGTCGAACCCGTTCATATCTTCACCCACCACTTTCTTGCACTTTGTTGGTACCAGAATCAAATTGGTAACTTTTATAATCTGTTATTGAAGTTTCTTGTTTGGAAATTGTTGAGTTTTTTTGCTAGATTGAAAAGGGTTTGGTTAAGGATTGAATTTTTATTGATTGGGTTGTACCTGTGATGAATTACAACACTTGTATGATAATAATCAATTAATTATGCCTTTGTGAAACTGATAATCGGTGACTTATCAATTAGTAAAGTGATAATAAAGAGGAGAAATCACTTTGGGTTGAAGCTATATTTGTTTGAGGCTTTTATATACGTGTAGAGTCAGTTAAAAAATAAACAGTCTTCTTGTTGCAGACTGCAGAGGTTTGGTCCACCTCTTCAGCTACAGATGTTTGCAGATGTGGTCCGCAGACTGCAGACGTTTTACCTCTGAAAAAACAAACAGCACCTAACTGGAAACTTAGGGTATTTTTGTCAATTAAAAACTTAGCACCCAACCTTGTTACTTTGAAGAAACCACAGGAACTTAGTATTTAAAACACATTTTTTTTTTCTCATTTTCTTTAACTTAGGTTTTTTTTTATTATTTAACTAAAAATATAAATAAAATGAGGACAAACCAAAGCACGCTAATTTATAAAATCCATAATGGTCAATATGAGTTATAACAAAATTTCTCGAAACCATGGAACAAGTCACTTTTAATTCTAAGCCTTTTTACACATAATTCAATTTTAGTAAAAAAAAAAATTAAAGTTTGTATCAATCAAGAACTAAATTTAACTTTATTAAAAAAGATGCACATGATTGATCAATATTAAGTTTAGTTTGAAGGTGTTAATCAAACAATAAAGCAAATATGAAGTTTATATCCATCAAATACCCATTCATTTATCACAATTTAGTTTAAACTAAATTTCTAAGAAGTTTAACATATCTTTATTCTCATCCATTCATCACTTTATATTTATCAAGAACTAAATTCTCATGTGCATGGTGGTCACCAAATCTCATACCCGCAATTTTTTTTTCCAATCCCATACTCGGTCCCATACCCGTTGGATATCGAGTATACCCGTCCCGAATATTTCGGGTTTCTAGTACACCTGTCGGGCTCGAGTTTTTTTGCCATCCCTAAATCTGAGGCATGTATGTAAATTTGAAATACACTTTTTTTTACGTAGGCGTCTAGTTTATTAAATTATGCTACGTGACTAAGTGTAAGTAGTCTAATTGTGCTGAGTATTACCCTGAAGTGTCGAGCTTCAGATGTCAAAATAGACAAAAGAGGCGTGTGAATAGACAGGGCCTATATTTATTACAAATATTGCATATTAAAAGGTTAACTAATTCCAAATCATTACTTTTAATGACACGCATACCAGATGAAAGTAGATTATCTTAGCATATGGATACAAATACTTAAAACATATCTAAATGTTGCAATGACTTTATAGCCTAGTAGCATATATTCGGGGTGAGATAAGACTTTGGAACCAATAAGTCCTGGGTTCGATTCTCACAAGGAGGGTTTTCCCATATTTATTGAGTTTTATCCTGAATTGGTGTATAAACATTATGTCTAGTGGAGATGATATAATCGAATGGTTTCGCTGATGATACGATGATACTACAATGGTCCATCAATGATCCAAATTTTTCGTTCAATAAAAAACATTACGTAGTAACTTGTAAGTCGATAATGAATTAGTGATGAGGTTAAAAGGATCATTTTTTTTGGGTAAATGAAAAAAAGGACAAAAAATGAAAAACAAAGTCTCCTTGTACCCCAATGGTCCTCCGTGGTCCTAATTGAAGACAAAAACAGTCAAATGTCTTTAATTTAAAGCACCTACTTCCACAACCTTCCTTGCGCGTGTCCACCACTTCATAATTTAATATGTTGTCTTGCTGTACCTTTTACCATCATAATTCTATAAAATTATATTATATTATAGTCATTATAATTAACCAAACATCACAAACATTAAACAAGTGATTTTCGTGTCTCTAACATGTTATTAAAACACAAATATGACAATTGTTTTTATTTCTAACATAGTAAGAATACATCAGAGCATGACATAAGTTTAATACTTTCAATATACGTACCGTTTTAATGATATACGAACTTAGAGTCGAGAAGTATGGTATACATAACAAATTTGATGTAGATGACATACACATCTGCCCTCTAAGAAGAATTGTTAGGGCACACGATATTCTTTTCCGAACCCCGCAGCAGTGGATCCAGGGGGTTCCTGTGCAGAACCCTCGTTTTGAAAAAAAAAAGTAGTGGAAACCTAAGATGATTTAGGAAATATTAGTGAGAATCTAACAAAAGAAATCTCCTGGAAAAATTTTCTGGATCCGCCACTCCCCGCATGGGAAGCTTCATCCCACCTCCGGAACATAATCAACATGGCAACGCTCCTACACTCCTCAGCCTCTCCATCCCGCTTTCCTATCCCGACATCTCTCGCCAATCACAGATTTTCTCCAATCCGGTGAGTAGATCCTGCTTCGATTCCCGATTGCCACCTCCCAAAGGCCATGGGACAGTGTTCCCACCGGTGCATTGCAACCACAGTTCCTCTCGCATGCATGCATACCGTGTGCCCTCGGCTAAAAAGTTTTCTTTATTTTTTTAAAAAAGTTGTAAAATTTGAATTTCTCAAATAAATTGGGCCGATCTGATAAGATAAACTTAAAAGTTACATAATTGTTTCGAGTATTTTTAATAGATATATACATCTTATAAAACATTATAGAAATTCGAGCGATACTGATGGTGATGGTAAAATACTACAATCAACTTGGAAATGTAAAACCAAGAGTGGTTGAACTTTGAGCTTTGAAGGGACCATTTCGTAAGAGATCAAAAAGTATATTGGGGCAAAGTAGTAAAAAGCAAAAAGCATGAGGACATAAATGAAGAAAAAGCTGCAGCCATCTTCCCCCCTATATACGATCGAATGTTGCCGTTACATTCCATTTCCATTTTCTCAAAAAAAAAAAAAAAAAAAACCCTATCATATCATATTTCATTAAACATTATAAACTAGGCTCATTCTATACGCACCCCCTATTACTTTCTACACCCCCCTTTGTGAGAGGAAAACTGTCGGTCCCACACAGGCCCCATCTGTAAGTATGTGAGAGGAGGGGGTGTAGAAAGTAATAGAGGGGTGTGTATAGTAGCACCCATAAACTATACATTTAATTATAAACCACCAAGATATGCAGGCGTGAAAATCCCCTTTCTTTGCTTCTTTCTCTCTCTCTCTGTGCACACCTTATTTAGGGCATTCTAGAGAGAGAAACTTCCTTAGAGAGAGAGAGCCAACACATAACAATGTTACAAAACCTCATCTTCATCTTCTTGTTTTGTTCAAGATAATGAACATTGAACAGAGCCTGTTACATCCACTTATTACTACACCATGACACACCAAAATGTTGCATTTGCTCTCAAAGATGATCTTTTCTGTGATGAAGAACAATTAGATTTGGATTTTGGATGTGAGTTTGGTTTCTTTGACCATAAAGTTCAAATCTTGACACAAAAAGATCATCTTTTTACCCATTTTGAACACGATTTGTTATGGGAAGAAGATGAGCTTTCTTCCCTTTTGTCCAAGGAACAAAATGGGGTTTTAAAAGATGGGTTTTTGGGAGATTTGGATATGGATTTAATGGTGTTGAGAAGAGAATCTGTTGATTGGATGATTAGGGTTAGTACCCATTATGGGTTTGTTGCAATGACGACTATTTTAGGTGTTAATTACTTCGATAGGTTCTTGTTGAGTGGTGGTTTTCAGAGTGATAATAATCGTAAGCCATGGATGAATCAGTTAGTTGCTGTTGCTTGTTTGTCTTTAGCTTCTAAAGTTGAAGAGATTCAAGCTCCTTTGCTTATGGATTTGCAGGTACGTACGTGTTTGTTTCAAGTGTTGGTTTAATGCACTCCAAGTGTTTGTCGAAATGCCTAAGTGAGTTTTTCGTTGCTGGTTTAGGTTGAAGGGGCAAAGTTTGTGTTTGAATCAAAGACGATAATGAAAATGGAGCTTTTGGTGCTGGATTCTCTTGAATGGAAGATGAATCCGGTCACCCCGCTTTCGTTTTCGGATTACATCATGCGCAGGCTCGGGTTAGTCGCTCATTGGCGGCATTCGGAGTTTGTTAGACGGTCTGAAAGAATTGTTCTTGCTGTCATTAATGGTAAGCTTTTGTGATTATGCATATATGTTAGAATAAATAAATTAAACATCAACTGTTCACTAGTTCGATAAGCAATAAGTATTACCGAATGCGCCCTTAATAGGTAAATAATCATGATCAATGTTCTTGCAGCTATTTGTAAACCGATTATTATCTGTTCTTTATTTAATCATTATGCTCGAACGCTAGAAACTGATCATCCGCAACATGAAAACATAATACATAATCAGTTTAATAAATAATAATGCGATGCCAAACATCCCCAAAGATCAAAAAGAACAAATTTCAGTGGTCAACAGTGTACTTTCATTTCATTTTACCAATTTGGTCATTGGAGTTCAAAGTCATTATTGCAACCATCAAACTTTATAAAAATCATTTAACTTTGGAAAATGTAAAGAATTATAATAACCTTCAAACTTTATAAAAATCATCCAACATTAGAAAACTATTATAAAAACCATTCAGACATGTCAGGCATTGCACTCTTCATTACTACCCAAAATAATTAGGTATAAAAAGTACAATAAAATTACCCGTAATAATTCATTCTAAAAGTACGATCGTTTCAACATTAATTTTTAAATTTGTAAACTGAATGCAGATCCAAGGTCTCTGCTTTATCATCCATCTGTAATTGCTACTGCTACAATGTCCGTTGTGATTAAGGAAGTTGATCCCGATAACGCGTTCGATTATCTGAACCGCTTGAAAGATTTTCTTGAAATTAGCGAGGTTCGTTCTTCATAATAAAAGTTTTAATTAGAGTAAAGTACACGAATGGTCTTTGCGGTTTACCAAAATTTTGGATTTGGTCCTTAGCTTTCTAAAAATACATGGATGGTCCCTGTAGTTTGCATTATGTAACATATTTAGTCCCCAGCCAATAAATCTAAAGGTTTTAGCAGGTCCAAGTTACAGACTAAATGCGTTACAAAGTGCAAACCACAAGGACCATCCATGTACTTTTGGAAAAAGTTGGGGACTAAATGTGTTACAAAGTGCAAACCACAAGGACCATTCGTGTGGTTTTGGAAAGCTAGGGACCAAATCCAAAATTTTGGTAAACCACAGGGACCATTCGTGTACTTTACTCTTTTACTTGTGTGTTTAGCTTTTCAAATGTTAAAATATAAAGTTTGTATGAATTATCGCAGGGAAAATTAGACGACTGCTCTAAATTCATCCTGGAAGTATCTGATAATCCGGGAAGTAGCTACTCGATATGTCAGAAACGAAAGTACCATTTTGCCCCTGGAAGTCCAAACGGTGTGATTGATTCCTATTTCAGCAGTGACAACTCAAGTGACTCATGGGCGGTTGCGTCATCATCAGTTTCAGTTTCATCTTCACCAGAACCGCCAGTGTTCAAGAAGATCCGCGCGCAAGAGCAGCTGATGAAACTGGTCCCACCAACTCGCGTGTCGGTTAGCAACGGTGGTTAGGTTTGGTAATAGTTTTGCGTATTTATTTTCCAACAATATGATGTTAAGGTGCGGTTACATCACTAATCAATAATTATGTTCGGGCTAGAACCGTGAGTTCTGTTTAACGATAGGGTCTTGATTCTTGCTTTATTGACCTTGTTTTCGCTAGATTTGACTTTGATGAAACAACTCTTTCTGAGACCTCTTGTGTGAGGTGAGTTTCTCTTCAGGTATCGGTTTTGGGCTTTTCGGATGACATATAACCTTGTTTACGACGATAATATTTTTAGTTTAAGGATGTTTAATATACATACACACATTATACATTATATATATGTATATATAGTTACATACTCAAAGAAAATGAGGTAAGCATGTTTATGGAAGGGTGCAGAGGAACTGTCTTTGCATTATAGTGATGCGGTGATGCCTGAAGACTCTTATCCCTACAAGCAAAATCACACTAATTAGTTTGGTAAAGTTACCTTTTTTACCCTGCACATTTAGTTATAACCATAACATTGAGAAAATCATGGGAATAATTATTTTTGAGTATATTTGTAGGGTGTTTAATACATAACCAGTTTTAAATAGAAAAAAGTGTAAACATTTGTACATAATGCAGCATGGCAGATATAGTAGGACCGCGTAAACAAATACTATTGCTCAGTTAAATAACCACCTTATGAGTTACGCTTAAAACAATAGTTAAACGAAATGACTTTATAGAAATCAAAAGCCTAACCTAGCAAGACGTTTAAAACAATAGCGGGCAAGATGCCTACGACAAGTGTTTAGAAGATTTCTCGTGATATATGTGAACATAAAGTGGGTTTGCAAAAATTTTGAAATATTTCTAAACTTATTTCAATAACCATAGAGGTATAATTATTATGCAGTGTTCATTTTTCATGATAGTAACGTTTATTATTTGCACATTTATTAATCTTATATGGTAGCTTAAACTTATATAACTTGCCTTGGCCGATATATTGGTCGACAACCAATCAAGACCTTCGTATAGCCCTTCGCCAGATGTTGCACATGTACTCTGTATATACCTGTTATCATTAATTTGATTTTCATTTACTCCATACAAACTGTATAAAAAAACGAGCTTATTGTCACGGAGTTATCTTTTTCATTTTGGGAGGGGGAAATGGATTACCAACGACGATTTCGTAGGGAATGGAGTCCGAGTCTATCCGTGATTTCAGAAACCTTCATCGCGTTCGGAAGATCTTGTTTATTTGCGAACACTAGTATCGTGGCTTCACGAAGTGCATCCTATAAAAATACAGGTTGTGTTAGATTTTTTGGCCCGGTTCGTGTAGTTGATGTTAGAAAGAAAGATTATCGCACCTCATGGATCATGCGGTGAAGCTCATCTCTAGCTTCTGTAATCCTTTCTCGGTCGTTGCTATCAATCACAAATATAAGCCCTTGCGTGTTTTGAAAATAGTGTCGCCACAAGGGTCGAATCTTCACATAATATGAAAACAATCAAAACATGGTCATAGATTGAAAGTAGTCACAAGTGATGAATTAGTTAGTAGTTGTGTAATCTAATCAGTCGGTTTTCACAAAAATTTTAGGGTGAACCGATACCAGACCTTAAAAACGCCCTACTGAACCCTTAGGATTTCAAACCGACCGACTAGGTTTGGTTTAATGGTTTGTTCGGTTTCAGCAGTTTTTGAACACTCGTGAACTCAAGATTTTGTGTACCTTGTCTTGTCCTCCAACATCCCATACCGTAAAGCTAACATCCTTGTATTCCACGGTCTCGACATTAAAACCTGTTTTAATTCTAATAAATATTTTTCATTTGATGTAATTAAACGATCTAAAAGGTTATAATATAGACGGGATTAAGGTACCGATTGTTGGGATGGTAGTAACAATCTCGCCAAGTTTAAGCTTGTAAAGAATGGTGGTTTTGCCTGAGGCGTCAAGTCCTACCATCAGAATCCTCATTTCCTTCTTCGCAAACAACATTTTCACTAATCGCGATATTGCCATGCCCATTTTCTCTCGATACGGAAGTTGGTTTGGTCGAATCAAAAGTTTAAAATGTGTGATGTTAAAGAACTAAAGGGTGTTTTAGTATGGAATAAAGGAGTAAAGAATTGGATTCCTATGGGAATCGGATGTCATGAAAGAGTGATCAAAAGAGAATTGGATTACTTTGTTTAGACTTTTGAGTATTATTTTTCAAAAGAAAAGGAGATTCCAATTCCATGGTATTAGTCTTGTGTCAAATTCTACATGTTTGAACGCTAATAGCTAGAAGGAACAACTTTTCAAGTGGAATCTATAACTATTTATTACCAGTTTTCACTGTCAGGATTGACTGGTGTTGATGAAAACTTGGATTTGAACCGTTAACTAGGCAGGTTAGGTGGTTTGCACAGACTTTTTTTTTTTTTTATCGACAAAAGTTTGTTCATTCATCACCAAGAAGATTATACACGGCGGATGTTACCGGTGAGGTTTTAGCAGCATGCTGCCATCACCTTTGATATTCACCCAAAATCAAAAAAATCATACATATAACATTACAGGTTAAAAATTAAAATTCACCCAGGTCTCCCAATTCGTGATCAAGCCATTTGCTCTATACTTTATCCATGTGAAAGCCAACGATTGTAGTTCTCCAAATATTCTGTCCACAGCTATTCGTTTTCCAGCAAAGATAACGTCATTCCGAGCCTTCCAAATTACCCAACATGTTAAGATGATTGATTGAACCAACTTCTTTTTATGTTCCGAGCCATGCATACGTTTCTACAGACTGAACTGACATTAGTTTGTATAAAAATTTCAAATGCTAAATATTTTTTATGCATATAGAACTTATCAATGTGTATTCTAAATTTCAAATGAAAAGAAAAGGTTAAACAGTCAGCTCCTAGTTCTAAACTATTGTCCGAACTATAGACTGCCAAACCTTAACCATATAAATCTTATACATGCTAAACCAACTTACTTATGTCGGTTTTGATGGTTTGATCAGATTTAATAAATGCCAAATACGAATTCATTACAACGCTTATAGTTCAAATAAACAATGGACACGTTTTTATACCGGCAAACTTAGCTACTCATAATTTACTGATTTTAATCACCAATATGTACACCTTGTAGGATTTGAACCCTCCACCACTATCCTCACCACACCATGTCTCTTGGACAACAATGGACACATTAAGAACTAAAGCCTAAACATTTTTTAAACAAATGAAGGTATTGATGGATGTGGCTGTTTCTTTGAAATAACTTCCTTCGCAAACTAAAGAGCGGATGGAACAGAGGCAGCCACATTTTCCAAAATAGCACCACCTTTGGTGGTGGCAACCGGCGTTGCAATGGTGGGTGGGTGAGATTGATGTGAAACCTCTCCCACCCTTTGTTCTTGACATGACATTGCGCCGGTGTCAGACTATCATTTTCACTATTTGTATGACTCCATTTGTTTCTAGTTCTCAAAATTCAAAATTTACTAACCAAAAACATAACAAAAAATTAGCATTTTACAGAGAAAGTTTACCGTATATGATTTTGATGACTTCACAATTTGTCTAGATTTTCTTTCTGGTGTCAAAATTTCATAAATAAATAGTAGTTCAGTTTTGGGGAAAACGTTTTATCAATAGTTGGTTATAAGTTTGTGTTGTTGAATCTCTTTAAAATGTAAGAGAGCCAATTACTTGGATATACACATTCCATGCTATTTTCTATGCAAAACTTTTCTTTCCTCATTTATCCATTGAAAACAAGGACTATAGTAAACGTAACGACATAGTATGCTAAAGTAAAACTTTGTAATACCAAAGAGTTCTCTTATGTTGTCACATCAAATCTAGATGATGATGATGATCAGTAGGTAATGAGAGGTGACCCACCGGAATGGACATCGGAAGCATCTGAACCCCTCAACCTAGGAGACGATGCTATGTTAGCCGCTGCATCAACTTCAACATCGACATCGGCTTTCCTCTTCTGTGAATTGGGCTTTGACTTGTCTTCATCTACAGCTTGACTCGAACCTCCTTCCTGTTTTTCACCCTTAAGAAGCATAGCTTGAGCTTCTTCCAAAACTGATGCATCCTCTTCAGTAGCATACAAGATCCTCTTTATCGCATCTATAACCTGTAAAAAAGTATAAAAAGTTAAAAACCACTTATATGTATTCGACTTTTTTTGTCAAACTGGTAAACAAAATGGGAGTTGATAGAACTATTACAGGTAAATTTGAGACGGTGTGATGCTGGCACAGGATTTCAGTATCTCTTAACTTTGCAAAGTAGAAATCTCGTTCTTTTTCAAGATTTTCCACTGTTAGTTTCAGTTCAGTGATCTGTGTGTAACAACGAAACGTTAACGTTTTTGTTTGTTATTGTGAATTGGACGACAGCTTGGAGTTTTGGTACTTGTAATACCTGTTGATCATACGCAGATGTGTCTATAGTTGAAGAAGGTTTGGTGTTCTTGACAGAGGGTGCTTCTGATCTTCGAGTATTATGAGTTTTAGGTGCAGCAGTGGTGGCCCGAGTAGGTTGTGATTGTGCAGATTTCTTGGTCGCGTCCTTTCCACCTTTGCAAGCTTCTCTTCGCTCCTGAGGATTGTAACTGCAACGTAAACTTTCAGAAGTTAATTTTCAATGGATGATGCAAATGAATTCATTGCTATGAGGCATAGTTATTAATAGCGAGCATAGCGCCCACTATAGCGAATAGCGTAGCGTAGTGCTCATGTGTCGCCATATAGCTAGTAGCGACAAATAGCGGTAAATAGCGAGATTTTTGTAAATTTTTTAGCTTTTTTATATTTTTTGGTAAAATATACGTACAAAGTTTTTCTAAAATTTTCTTCTAGTGTATCGCTAAACATGAAATAGTGCCCGTTATTTGATCGCTATCGCTACATAGCGTATAGGTAGCTTGTCGCTATCGTCCGCTATTCGCTATTGACAACTATGCTGAGGTAAAAGGAAAGAAGTTACTCTTGTAGATCGCCTCCACTAACAGAATCACAGTATCGTTTCATCCATTGCATGAATTCAAGATTATCCAGAGGTCTTCCTTTCACCAGCCTGTTCACTTCAATGTGCTGTAATCAAAGATATCAAATTACTTGATTCCTATATGAATAGAATGGTTATAGCCAACATACTTGTTACTAAAGTGAAAAAGTGATCATGTATGCCATACCTGTGATTTTTTTACAAAACAACTATTGCAAGCTGCCTAAAATTGCTCAGTCTAGCATAGTAGTTGAGTGTTCATATAAATTTTAGCAAGAATAGTGGTGTTAGTATACATCGAATTATGTATACTCCTCCAGAAACTAATTCACTCATTTCGAATATTACATTTGTGTATGGTATACCTTCCGCCTATTATGTTGTTCATTTGAATTTTAGCAAGTATGATGCTTAGTATGCAATGAAATACACATACTATCTTCGATAAACTAGTTTCCTCATCGAATATTAAACTTGTGTATGATAATAGAAACATATCACAATGTCAGCCTTCCATCCATTATGTTATTTGAATTCTAACCAGTATGCAATGAATTATACATAGAGCGCACAATAAACTAATTCACTCATTCGGAATAATAAAATTGTGTAATAGAAACATATCAAAATGTCAACATTCCATCTCTTATGTTGTTCATTTGAATTTTAGCAAGTATTATGCAATGAATTACACATACTATCCTCGCGAAACTAATTCACTCATAAATAATCCATCTATCATGTTAATTACCGAATCGAACGATCAAATCACAACTCAAACACAAAACTCCAGACAAACAAATATAAATAAATAAATAAAATATCGTAAAAACCTTAGTGATCTTGAGTTTATTGAACACATCCTGAAGAACCTTATAATTCTGAATCATATCATATTCCGTCTTCGCATCAAAATTAACCTTGTGCATCGGCACGACACCAGGATGAACCGCGTCAATCAACTGACAATGAACCGCACCGCCACACGCCTACATCCAATCAATCCATTGAATTATTGAAACCGTACACATATTTCAAATTCTATACACACGCTCAATACAATAAACAAAATTAGGTCACGTGAAATCGATTTCTACTATTATAGAAACAAAAACAGTAACGGTTATTCAATAGCATATGAAATTAGGGTTTGAATTGTGGAAAAAAAAACACACTTCTTCGACTTTGGAGAGATTGAGTTGGAGAGTGTGTTTGATCCAGGCTAAGATCTCCGATCGGCCGACGAAGTATGCAGCGTCCATCATTCCGATGTTTGTTGCCATTGCTGATAGTTTTAGAGAGAGAAAGTGAAGGAGGGTTTGGTGTCGTAGAGAGAGAAAGTGGAGTCTTGTGTTGTTTCGAAATGGGGGGGGGGGGGGGGGGGGGGGGGGGGGGGGGGGGAAGCGGGATATTTATAGGTGGTTTATAATATTCAAAATTGAGTGTTTACACGCAACGGCTTGGAGTTTTGGTAGAAGGCCAATGCGCCGTATAATACGACCGAATTGTTCTTCTAGTTAACAGGGACTCAAAAAGTAATTTACTTTAGAGTAAATTATAAGTTTTGTTCTTTATGTTTAAATCAAATTGCAGACGGTGTTTTTTTGCCTTTAAAATTAACGGGTTTTGTACTTAACAAGTTGGCGCTAACCCGCGCGTTGCGGCGGGATGCTGATTATGAATGTTTTAGTATCATTATATGATATGTGAAAATTGTTAAGTTTATTGAAATTCTTTTTTTGCTTCATCCCTAACTTAGCATTTTACTTCAAAAGACCATAAAGTGTTTTGAGGAATGGTTCAACTTTGGCATCCTATATATGAACTCAACATGATGTAAATTTTGTATGTAGAATAGTTGCTTGAAAATTGTACTGGTATATACATTAGGTTACCATGGGCTTAAATGGCGTTGGTGAACATGTTGTTAGTGGGTGTTGTGTTATATACATTAGGTTATTATGTAGGTGTGTTATAATTCTCTAAAATCTTTTAAAAAGTTTGACCAACTATGTTTGACCTGTTACTCAACTCTTTATTGGTTTAGGGCTCGAGCGTTGCGGTTGGACCGTTAAACCGAACAAAAATAAATGTTACAACGTTGAAAAAATAATTATGTCCAAATGATAACATTGTATTGTTATAGTAGGGGCAACCTAGCAAAAAAAAGATACAAAAGCGCAAAAGATTTATGGAGCATCATAAAAATAAATGGCGTTTCAATATATGATAAAAGTATCTAACGTTCATATGAGTTAAACATACACAACAAATATTCATCTATCTTTAGTCATTCTAGCATAAATAAATTATATATCATAACACAATCAACATTTCCGCAAACTACATGGCAATTGATAGATCACAAACTTCATTGTATTTATAAAAAATAACATATATAAATTGAAAAGAAAGGAAAAGAATTAATATATGAGCCACTGTGATGATTGTATTTATAAAATAAAATAAACATTGTGAATATATAAATAAAAAAGATAGGGGAAAAAATTGTGAGATAACACTTCAAATTTGTGGTGATGTACTCATGTTCATGTACACGTATCATCAAAATTATACATATGCATTCTTCAAACACCCTTAACGGTTTCTTCAAAATCATAAACACAAACAATTATTTCCTCAACAGAAGCACCACCGTCACCGTAGCAACACCACCGAACCACCACAACCACAACACCACCACCGAGCCACGGCAAGTCTGTAACCACAGCACCACCACCGAATCGCCGCCCAATTTTTATAAATACAATCCGACTCCACTGCCTTCAACTCCTTCCTTCGCGGCGGGAACCTCTGCCTCGTCAACGGCTGGTCGCTAATATGACGGTTACTCAAGATCAACGGCGGTTTTTTGGCAAACAGATCTGTGCAGTATGGCCCTTTAATTAACCAAAGGGTTGTTCCCTTGAATTTAACAACATATCTTTGTATCACCAAATTTTTTTTTTAAAGTGAGAATATGAATAGACCAAACCTGCATTAAACACAATATTAAGAAGACGGAAACCCTTGTGTGTGGTCCGACCATACTCCGACGCTCTTTGTTGTATCCGAAACAATTGTATCTACAAGATGCAGAATTAAAATTACACATTTACTAAATCATTTGCATACAGATTAACAATCACAATTATTATTATTATTATTATTATTATTATTATTATTATAAAACAAAATACAATAAACATGAACACCATAAATTAGACAACATAAAAATCAATACACAACAGAAGAAAAAACGTAAATCACCAGTGCAACAATGTGAAGGAATCTAGAGTTTCGGTGTGAGAAGCGACCACTGTGCTTCAAAGGCAGGCGAAAGCGGAACTGAGTGGCCAAAGACAAAGGATGGATGGGGTTTTATAGTGCATGAAACAGTGGCAAATGACGGGAACCGGTGGATGGAGTTGACGCGACGGTTGGGTTCTTTTCAAAAGGCGGCATGAGTTTGGTTTCAGTTGTCAAATGTAAAGTGGCGACTCTTTGTTTAATGTATATAATTTTTCTGAAGGCCGGTGGGTATGAATGTTTGTCGGTTCCATTTTCAACCGGTGGGTGTGAATGTTAGTGCCAACCGGTGTCAGATGCTTTCCTAAATCATGAAGCAGGGACGCAACCCTTAAACATACCCCAAGTTAGTATTTGTAGGGTTATATAATGTTTCAAAATCTTGCATTTTATGTTCTTTAGGCCAAACCCAGTTAGGTTTTTTGGTTAAATCAAATTACAAAAAGATATTTTTAGTCTTATTGCCCATTTATTTAATATTATTTAGGGTAAATTACTTTTTGAGTCCCTGTGTTTTAGTGGTTTTAACCACTTGAGTCCAAAATCAAAATATTTAACACTCTGGGTCCGTATAGCCACTTTTCTTCACCATTTGAGTCCAATTTTCTAACTCTGTTTGAATTTTTTGTTAGTTTTTCATAAAAGGACGAAAATATCCCTGTATACTATTATTATTATTATTATTATTATTATTATATTTCTCCCCTCTTTCTTCCTCATCTCTCTCTTCCTTCTCTCTCTCAACCCTAACACCCTCCATCACCATCACTGCCTCACCACCAACCCTAACACCACCATCACCGCCGTAGCACTCATCTCCGGCACCACCACCACTGCACCTCCACCACGCCGCTCGAAACCCTAACGCCGCCATCACCGCCGCTCGATCTAGGGTTCTCATCTTCATCAGATTGGTTCTAATCTTCATCAGATGGAACTTATCGTTGAATCTTACGTTTGTTGCGTTAAATCTTGCGTTGAATCTTGCGTGGAGCATTTGGCAAAACATTTGGGTTTCTTAGTATCCTCCACAATTTTTTTTTAAAGATATGAATGAGGAAATGGATCAATTGAATCTCACAGAACAAGGTATTCAAGAGAAAAAAATGATATATTTGTCTAATTTTTCGTGAATGTTGATGTGTGTGTAGCGTTATATAACTTTTTGTATATTTTTAGCCCTTTTAACACTTTATTCAAGTTTTAAATTTATAAAACACAATATTCTACTAACACTAAACACACATATGGGCAAGTGCACCCATCGTGAGCGTAGTATAGCGTTGGTAAGATACCGAGGTCGTCCAAGGACACGAGAGTTTTTAGTACCAGTTTATCCCCAACGTCTAATCAAATCAAAATTTTAGAAAAAAAGTTTTAAACATGAAAATAAAAACTAAAAATGCTGAAAATAAAAATAAAATAAAAATAGATAGACAAGATTAATCACTTGGATCCGACTCGCCTTTAGTGTAACCTTTGATGTTTTCCGCACTTTTGCACTTTTTAAGAGATTATCTTAGTTATAGTAGTAGGCCCCTCTTTTAAAGGTGACGTTACCCTCAACCCAGTAGTTTGAGTTAGCAATGATACAATCCTAAAGGGTTGGATTATTGGAAGATAATTAATTAAGTTATTAATGCGTAATGAGGTAGGCACCTCTTTTGAAGGTGACGTTACCCTCGGCTAAGTGGTTTGAGTCAGCAGGGATACAATCCCCAATAGACGGGTTAATGTATTAATAGTAGTTTACATATGAGGGGATCAAGCCATTCGCACCCCCGCCATCCAATACCAGTGGGTATTGAAGGAGGTCCTAGTAAGCTTGACCCAGGTCCTTGCAGGATCTATACACTGAACAAGGCAAGAACCTTACCAAACCATTCCCTTAATCCCCGACCAGGTAGCCAACATATCTCTATATAGACCGTAGAGATATGAATGGTGAAAATCTTTTATTTTATATAGACAGTAAAATAACGCCAAGACACCACGGACAAATGATAAGGAAGTTTCACCTTCAACATAAGAAACTAGTTAATAAAGTCATTAATACATAACCAAATAAAAAGTGCGAAAAGATTAAAAAACAAAAGTATTACACTAAATGTTTGTCTTCACCAAGTGATGTGAGAGACTTAGGCAAACATGGCCTTTGATTGTCAAGAACTCTTACTATCAATCTTGGATCCCGAGACTACTATACACACTCTATGATGGATGATGGTGGTGGATGTGGGTGTTGTGATGGTGGTGGAGTGTGGGTGAAGTGGGAGAGAGGTGGTTTGTCAAGGGATACCTTTGAAATGAACCAAGCACCTCTATTTATAGCATGCACAGAAGCCCGGAAACGGCCCCGTGTCCAGTGGGCACGGCCCCGTGTCCATCCACTTTCTCTTTCTTCATTAAATGCAGTTTGTCTGCATTAGTTGACCACGCCCCCGTGTTCGCTGGGCACGGCCCCGTGTGCAGAAGCGTATCTGTACTATCAAGATTTGCTTGGATTATGCGAATCTTAGCGTTGACCACGGCCGTGTGGAGCTGGGCACGCCCCCATGTTGGGAAATAGAAGCTTCTACAACTTTGTCTTTTCTGCAGACACTTGAGCACGCCCCCGTGTCCGCTGGGCACGGGGCGTGTTCAGCCTTCTGATATCTTTTTTTTGCTTGGGAAGATGCTATCGAGGGGCCGGGCATGCCACATTTATTCCTTTTCTTGTATTTATGTTAGATTTAGCTGCATTTTTGCTTCTTTTGTTCATTTACGCTCATTTAATCCTGAAAATACAAAAGGAAGACAAAAGCACACTTTTTCCAATATTAGTACTAAAAAAGGGTTAGTTTTATGCCTTATTTGATGTAATTTATATGTTGCATTTTACACACATCAAATACCCCCACACTTGAATCTTTGCTTGTCCTCAAGCAAAACTCTTTTTAATGTGGCTTACACACCCAAATGGAATGGGTAGAAGAGAAGTTTTTGGGCTTGTCTTGAGTGTCGGGATTCCAAGATCTTTATTAGGTTTTATTTTTATGTTATTTACAATCCTATTCGTTATGATTTATTTAGAGCATTACATAAGAGAAATTACTTATTTGGGCATAACATGCCTTTTTAAAATTCCATTTATATACAAGTTCACATACCTCACGGGAGATCACTCAACACTCGGCCGAAGATGTATTTTTGTGAAACACTCGAGACCGGCATGGAACTTACTTCTATCATATGCTTGCCAAGCAATCAAACCTCCTCCTTTTTAACTATAAAGCTTTGTAAATATCAAGAGGACTTTGGGGAAGGGTTAGGCTTGGGTTAAAGGTAGGTGGTTTTGGGTTAGTGGTTAGTAGAAAAGGGCGAAAGACGTAAAAAGCGTCGATTTTCGTAAAACTTTTTTTGTTTTTGTGACTTTTTATTCAAACGAAACATTTTTCAAACAAAGTTTCTTTTGAGAAACTTGTTTGTTTGTTGCTAGACTTCATCATTTTTTTTTTGATAAGGAATGTCACATGAAGACCGAGCTTTTTAATAAAATAAAGGGTTTAAAATGAAAAAGAGGTTTTGGTGGGTAAAGGGTGTTTGTTTTGTGGGTTTAGAAATGAAAAAGGTTTAGGCTCAAATGTAACACCCCGTGTTTCCATAAGTCAAAGTCAAAGTCAAGGTCAAGGTCAAGGTCAACGACCGATTGTGCGAATTTGACTTATAGTAATTTCCTTATTTTAATTGTATTATGTGGAGTCAGTGTTGTTAATTGCTAAAATCGATGTGTGTTAATCGCTATCTAATCAACTCGCGACTGTGAATTATAGGAAGTAACAATGCGATAAAGTTAACTAAATCGATAACCAAGCTATGCTACTCGACATCAAATCGTGATACGAACCCCAACTCGACTTAATTTAGTTATTATACGTGTGTGTGTGCCTTATGTGTTACTTATGCGTGTTTATATATATATGTTGTGGAAATCAATCGAACTCAATCGAAACTCGAAACGCAACCGAACTCGAATCCGAATCGAAATCGAACTATGATAACTAGTAGTTGGGACTAAAAGTAATTTGACTACGAAACCCTATCGTGACGAGCCACTCGCAATCGAAATCGAAACGCCAAAAATCGTCGCGTCAAACAATCGAACCAAGTGCCATCCGGCCGGATAGCCATCCGACCGGATAGCCACTATGTCACAGGTCAGGTGTCATCCGACCAGGATGTCATCCGACCGGATCGTCATCCGGGCGGTATGCCATCCGATCGGACAACCCTTTCCTCTTTTGGAATCCTATAAATACCCCTGTCATTGTCATCATTTCCATTTCTGGAAACCCTCTGTCCGAACCACTCGTGATCCCCACCTTTTCTTCGATTTCTCTCAATCCTGGTAAGATCTCGTCCTAAATCTTGTACTTTCTTGATCTGCACGCACTCCTACACCTTTCTATCTTTTAAATCATAACTTTTAACCGTGAAATCACTAGATTTCGGGTGTTCAAGGGTGACGTCATCATGAGTCCTTCAAGAACTTCATGTTTTGACTTTAATCCACCAAGAACAACCGAGATCTAACCGATTTCCACGCAAACACACAAAGATCTTGTAAAGATCTCGACACAAGAGTGGTGAAAAAGGATTGAAAGATGGTTTCTAACTTTCTTTCAACTCTTTTACTCTGATTACACTCAAAACCGATAGAATCGAACCCGGTTCTAGTCTCATACTCGTCCATAGTGTTGTACTAGTCCAAGGTCTGGATTCTACTCACGAGACCACCGATTTCGGGTTAAACAAGAACAACCGTCCTGAGCCGGTAACTGGCCGAACTAGGGTGATTCCTGGTCGGTCTGGTCACTTGGGTCGAAACGGGGTTCTGTTGGTTAACACGTTGTCCCAAGGTCTCGATAAAACGACCAAAACGACCAAAACGACCAAGTGTAAGACGAACGAAACAATCGGAACGGAATGCTGTCCGACCGGACTGCTGTCCGAACGGATAGGTTATCCAAACGGATTGTCATCCGAACGGATCACACTTGGGACCCACACTTAAACAATCTTATCTGAAGTTTGAGTATTGAACGAATTGCAATCCGATCGGACAACCATCTGACCGGATTACTCTTCGGATCATGAGATACTAAGACTTTAAAGACTTAAACAATTTTCAATATGTTCAATAACAGAGTGCCACCCGATCGGATGGACATCCGGCCGAGTGACACTCCTGCTGTGAACCTGCTTTCAATAAGTAACCTCACCACTAAGTTGCCGTCCGACCGGATGACCATCCGAATGGATTGCCATCCGCACGACTAGCCATCCGATCGACCGACTTGATGGATAGAGATACTTCAATTCCTTCAAATGCTACAACGAAAACTTCAAAAGTCAAACCATCTTACACAAACACATCCTTCTTATAGGAAGAAACAATCCACTCGTATAGTCATCCAACCGGATAAGCTGTCCGATCGGATGACCATCCGAACGAATTGTTATCCGCACGGATTACTGTCCGATCGGATTACCATCCGATCGAGCTACCATCCGACCCACTCTCAATTCGTATCGTTTTACGCGTCACTTATCGATTATACAATCTAATCTACTCAGGCTAATTTTACTCGCTAAGCGATCCCTTCAATCCATCAACCGCTGTGAGTATACTCGATCCCTTTTTGCTTTATGCACTTTTGGGTGTTACATACGTTACAACTATTCAAATCACATCAATCACACTACTCAATACTATTTGAATGCTAACTGTTAATGCATGTTATACGTGGCTTATGAATGCTTGTTTGTTATGTTTACACATGGAATGCTGTCTACCTGCCTTAGCAACGATAGTACTATAGTTTGGACTCAGCACCCGTTCACACGGGGGTTGTTAAGGACAATTACTTGCATGGATTACGGTGGTAATCATGTATTGCGAACTGCCTCGGGCAGTCAACCCGCAGTCATTGGTATCGATGGACCTATGTCGATAACTAACGTGCTTCATTTCTCTATGTGTACGTGCTGGTTATGCGTAAACGAATTCGAACTCTATATGTTATTATCAAACTTGTATGCTCACCTTTACATTATATGTATTGACTTTTATTTTAACGTATGTGACAAGTGCTTAGGATGCACACATGTTAGGATGTTGAAGCTAGAATAAAGCTTTAGAGCCCAACAAATAGTTGTCTGTAGTAAATGGATCAAGGGTCTCTAAAAGCAGATAAACAATTGCTCTATTTTAAATATGAGTTGTCGGAACAAAATTTATTTGCTTAGATTTTTATCTGTGATAATTTGTTTACTGTTTGAGGCATGGTATGGGACATGTTATTTAAATTGAATAGTAATGATAATTGTTATGGAAACTTCTGGACAATCTGTTTCGCTCAGTGCCATGCCCCGATGATTCCGCCATCGGTTGGGGTGATTGGTATCAGAGCCATAACTATAGGGAATTAGGCAAGACTCGACCTAGTCCGGGTCGACGTCTTAGAAACCTAGTCTATAGTTAGGAACCAATAGACCGACTTGTGCATAACCAGTAAGGATTATGTACGAGCTTATTTCCTCGCTATTCTCGCTTATGCTACACTATCACTACACTCGAATTAACAGCTATAAATAGGCGATAAAGTCGAGATTAGGTGAGAAAACCACAAACTCCCGACTAAATTGCTTGAATCAATGCTGTTTTATCAACTTCTCAATGATTTCTTCTTTCTTTTTCAATAACGAATGCTTGTTCAACGGGGGAATTATACCAAATCAGGAGTGAAATCCATATTTTGATGAATAATCTCCTCTATTTCATCAAAAACAGGGACGAAGTTGTTGAGCCAGGGGTGAAACCCTAACCTTGACGACTTATTCCGCACATTTTACAAAACTCCCACCAAAGTCTCGACGGACTCCAACGACCTGAAGTCATGACATGACTAACGGGATGTGTGTCAGACGCCCAAGAATTGCGGCAAGGACACGGTCCTGAAGGTCAAACGTAGACGACAAGTCCTTGTGAATAGTTGAATCGCTTTGGTTTGTCGAAGTCTACTAGCCGCAGACAGTCTATCTCTCGATTTTTACGTGTTTCGATTCTGAGCATGCAACTGCTGACTCTGATAATTCGTCGATTTTATGAGTTTACATGTGTGTTTACCTGTTTATGTGTTTAAATTTTTGGAATTTACTCGATTTCGCTTTCACTTCGATCGACACATACGACTCGCACTGCTTTTCTACCTCAAAACGTCAACAAATCGCTGAATTATGGATGACTTTATGCTACGATATACGCTTATACTACGCTATTCTCGAACAATCGCAGGCTTTGAATGATAGGTTTCTGTATTCTGACTGCCCCTTGTGACTACATGCTTAGGTGCTATGTGATTATGTGCTCTACGTGCTTATGTGTTTATGTGATTTTGTGTTCTACGTGGTTATGTGTCTATGTGTTATGAGAATATTGAGCTTTAGTAGTAGTAGACGTGTGAGGTGAGATTCGAATATTTTGTGTTGAGTCATGTGACGATGTCTGTTGCAGACAATGTCGTCTGGATCCCGTCATCCCTCACTTTCTCGTCAAGAAAAGAGAGACAAACGCCTTGCTGCCATCATCGCTAAAAGTGTAGCAAAGGCCGTGAGTGATGTTTATGAGAATGCCAGCAAATCGTCTGAGGAATCGAGAACCGAATCTCCTAAAGCTACCGCTAAGACCTTCAACTTCAAGCAATTCAAGTCTTGTGGGACAAAAGAATTCACTGGAGAGGGAGGCCCTACTGCACTATTCCAATGGTTTGATTCCATTGAGGTTACTCTGCGACAGAGCGGTTGCCCTGATGACCTCCGTACTCTGAATGCTACCGGTGTTTTCCAGCCCCGTGCACTAGACTGGTGGACGGCCGAGAGGAATAAGTGAGGGAACGATGCAGCCTACGGTCTGTCGTGGGATGAGCTCAAGGAAGTTATGCTAGAGGAATTCTGCCCTCCTCATGAACGTCAAAAGTTAGAAGATGAATTCTGGCACATACAGCAAAAGGAAGGTGACAATGCTGGTCTCACTGCTCGTTTCAAACAGCTCAGCATTATCTGTCCCGACTAAGTCAAGACTCCAGACATGGCGATCAAGAAGTACATCCGGGCCCTGCCCGACTGCGTTGCTGATTTCGT
>JARYGA010060616.1:34928-57861 GCA_030545235.1 Helianthus tuberosus
TCAGTGGTAATTGGGATAAATACCTGCCGTTAGTCGAAATCTCATACAACAACAATTATCATTCCAGCATACAGATGGCACCATTCGAGGCTTTATATGGAAGGAAATGTCGATTCGCCTATTGTGTGGCACGAGATCGGTCACTCGCAACTAACCGGTCCCGAGCAACTGCAAGAAACGACAAAAAAATTTTCCAAATCCGGGACAATCTAGTGAAAGCTCGGAATTGACAGAAAGGTTATGCCGATAGACGACGCAAGCCCCTTGAATTTGTCGTTGGTGACTACGTACTCCTAAAGGTATCACCTTGGAAGGGTGTGGTCCGATTCGGCAAGAAAGGGAAGCTCGCGCCTCGATACGTTGAACCTTTTAAGATTCTGGAAAGAATCGGAAAAGTCGCCTACAGACTCGAACTTCCGGAGGAACTGAGTAACGTCCACCCAACTTTCCAAGTGTCAAACCTCCGAAAATGCCTGGCTGAACATGATTTAATTGTACCTCTCGATGACCTCCAAATAAACGAGACATTGCACTTCGTGGAGAAGCCTGTCGAAATCATGGATCGCCAAACCAAGCAGCTCCGCCGCTCGCGCATTCCTATTGTGAAAGTCCGATGGGAAGGCAAACGAGGCGCAGAGTTCACTTAGGAACTCGAAAGCGACATGAAGGAGAAGTACCCGCAGCTGTTTGGAGAAAGTCTAGAGAAAGAAAGTGCTCCAAGATGATTCACGGTGTGGTACGACTTACGGCTTAATTTCGGGACGAAATTCCCTCAACTAGGGGAGGCTGTAACACCCCGTGTTTCCATAAGTCAAAGTCAAGGTCAAGGTCAAGGTCAATGACCGATTGTGCGAATTTGACTTATAGTAATTTCCTTATTTTAATTTATTATGTGGAGTAAGTGTTGTTAATTGCTAAAATCGATGTGTGTCAATCGCTATCTAATCAACTCGCGACTGTGAATTATAGGAAGTAACAATGCGATAAAGTTAACTAAATCGATAACCAAGCTATGCTACTCGACATCAAATCGTGATACGAACCCCAACTCGACTTAATTTAGTTATTATACGTGTGTGTGCACCTTATGTGTTACTTGTGCGTGTTTATATATATATGTTGTGGAAATCAATCGAACTCAATCGAAACTCGAAACGCAACCGAACTCGAATCCGAATCGAAATCGAACTATGATAACTAGTAGTTGGGACAAAAAGTAATTTGACTAGGAAACCCTATCGTGACGAGCCACTCGCAATCGAAATCGAAACGCCAAAAATCGTCGCGTCAAACAATCAAACCAAGTGCCATCCGGCCGGATAGCCATCCGACCGGATAGCCACTATGTCACAGGTCAGGTGTCATCCGCCCAGGATGTCATCCGACCGGATCGTCATCCGGGCGGTATGCCATCCGATCGGACAACCCTTTCCTCTTTTGGAATCCTATAAATACCCCTGTCATTGTCATCATTTCCATTTCTGGAAACCCTCTGTCCGAACAACTCGTGCTCCCCAACTTTTCTTCGATTTCTCTCAATCCAGGTAAGATCTCGTCCTAAATCTTGTACTTTCTTGATCTACACGCACTCCTACACCTTTCTATCTTTTAAATCATAACTTTTATCCGTGAAATCACTAGATTTCGGGTGTTCAAGGGTGACGTCATCATGAGTCCTTCAAGAACTTCATGTTTTGACTTTAATCCACCAAGAACAACCGAGATCTAACCGATTTCCACGCAAACACACAAGGATCTTGTAAAGATCTCGACACAAGAGTGGTGAAAAAGGATTGAAAGATGGTTTCTAACTTTCTTTCAACTCTTTTACTCTCATTACACTCAAAACCGATAGAATCGGACCCGGTTCTAGTCTCATACTCGTCCATAGTGTTGTACTAGTCCAAGGTCTGGATTCTACTCACGAGACCACCGATTTCGGGTTAAACAAGAACAACCGTCCTGAGCCGGTAACTGGCCGAACTAGGGTGATTCCTGGTCGGTCTGGTCACTTGGGTCGAAACGGGGTTCTGTTGGTTAACACGTTGTCCCAACGTCTCGATAAAACGACCAAAACGACCAAGTGTAAGATGAACGGAACAATCGTAACGGAATGCTGTCCGACCGGACTGTTGTCCGAACGGATAGGTTATCCGAACGGATTGTCATCCAAACAGATCACACTTGGGACCCACGCTTAAACAATCTTATCTGAAGTTTGAGTATTGAACGAATTGCAATTCGATCGGACGACCATCTGACCGGATTACTCTTCGGATCATGAGATACTAAGACTTTAAAGACTCAAACAATTTTCAATATGTTCAATAACATAGTGCCACCCGATCGGATGGACATCCGGCCGAGTGACACTCCTGCTGTGAACCTGCTTTCAATAAGTAACCTCACCACTAAGTCGCCATCCGATCAACCGACTTGATGGATAGAGATACTTCAATGCCTTCAAATGCTACAACGAAAACTTCAAAAGTCAAACCATCTTACACAAACACATCCTTCTTATAGGAAGAAACAATCCACTCGTATAGTCATCCAACTGGATAAGCTGTCCGACCGGATGACCATCCGAATGAATTGTTATCCGCACGGATTGCTGTCCGATCAGGTTACCATCCGATCGAGCTACCATCCGACCCACTCTCAATTCGTATCGTTTTACGCGTCACTTATCGATTATACAATCTAATCTACTCAGGCTAATTTTACTCGCTAAGCGCTCCCTTCAATCCATCAACCGCTGTGAGTATACTCGATCCCTTTTTGCTTTATGCACTTTTGGGTGTTACATACGTTACAACTATTCAAATCACATCAATCACACTACTCAATACTATTTGAACGCTAACCGTTAATGCATGTTATACGTGGCTTATGAATGCTTGTTTGCTATGTTTACACCTGGAATGCTGTCTACCTGCCTTAGCAACGATAGTACTATAGTTTGGACTCAGCACCCGTTCACACGGGGGTTGTTAAGGACAATTACTTGCATGGATTACGGTGGTAATCATGTATTGCGAACTGCCTCGGGCAGTCAACCCGCAGTCATTGGTATCGATGGACCTATGTCGATAACTAACGTGCTTCATTTCTCTATGTGTACGTGCTGGTTATGCGTAAACGAATTCGAACTCTATATGCTATTATCAAACTTGTATGCTCACCTTTACATTATATCTATTGACTTTTATTTTAACGTATGTGACAGGTGCGTAGGATGCACACATGTTAGGATGTTGAAGCTAGAATAAAGCTTTAGAGCCCAACAAATAGTTGTCTGTAGTAAATGGATCAAGGGTCTCTAGAAGCAGATAAACAATTGCTCTATTTTAAATCTGAGTTGTCGGAACAGAATTTATTTGCCTAGATTTTTATCTGTAATAATTTGTTTACTATTTGAGGCATGGTATGAGACATGTTATTTAAATTGAATAGTAATGATAATTGTTATGGAAACTTCTGGACAATCTGTTTCGCTCAGTGCCATGCCCCGATGATTCCGCCATCGGTTGGGGTGTGACATCAAAGGGGTTAACTAGGGGGATTTTGGGTAGGTGATAAAAAAAAAAGAAAAATAATGGTGTTGAAAGAAAAAAAGGTTAGTACTAATGCCTCCATCATTTACTTACTTAGGTTTAAGTTGGTAAGAACCGGGATTGTATTGTCATGGCAAGTTCTAGAGTCGTAAGAAAACAAGCGGCTATTCACATAAGAAACGAAAAATGAGCATTTAGTTTAAAGATGTGTATTTATATGCTCAATTAAAGTCTCAAAACTCACTTTTTGTGAGAATGGGTTTTTAATGTGATCAAGTATATATAATCAAATTTTAACTAGAATTGTCATGCCGTTTCATAATTTTCTTATGTTGGTTCTTTTTATCACGACGCTATCGGTTGTAAATTTGTAAAAATATAACCTTTTTAGAACTTGTTATTCCCAATTTAAACCAAGACAAGTAAAAAAAATGAAAAGTTTTTGAAAAAATTTGGGGTGTTTAGCGGTTCCAATAGAGTTTTGTGTAAGGCTTATAATTAGGACTTGCAAAATTCAAGGTTTTAGCACCCCCCCCCCCCCCACACACACTTAAATTACACATTGTCCTCAATGTGTCCCAAAAATAAGTTTTTTGGTTGATTGAATGTATAAAAAGGTGTGTTAAAACAAAAATTTATGTTACTGGGCATCTGGACACGGGCCATGGTGACCGGGCACGACCTGGTGTTCAGATTGCTAGTAACAGAAAGTAACAGAAGGCTGGGCACGGGGGCGTGTTCAATGAACACGCCCCGTGTCCAGTTACCTGAACTGGGTGTTTTTCTGCAGAACCTTGAGCACGGGGCGTGTTGGCTGAGCACGACCCGTGCTGAACTTGCTGTAATGAAGAAAAATGTCGGGAGGCTCTGTTTTTGTGCATGGGGTATTGGTTCAAGTTTCCCTTAGTATCCTTCACCATCCCGAGTGTATTTTACCCATTACAACATCATTCAAACACCAATTAATTTGAAAACCATCATTCATTAAAGAGAAGATTACAACAAGTTCCTAATAAAATCATAAACTAAAACTTAGATTAGTAGGTCGAGAAACACAAGAAATCTAAAACCGCAAAGAACTCCTAGCCTATAGTTTATTTTAAGAGCAAAATTTCTGATAAAGATAATTCTCTCGGTTGAATGAGGCTTGAAGAACTTCTCCTCCGGGAATGGTCCCTCACACGTCGTTGAGTCATTCTTCTATCTCCCTAGGGAGAAGAAAGGCGGGCTCTTGGCATCATCATTTTGAGGGGGTGTAACTTCCACCGGAACTTGTTGCAAATTGTCAAGAGGAGGTTCCGCGGGGATGTCATCCCACCCGGTGGGGTTATTGACTCCAAGTGCTAGGTTCCAATCTTCTTGGGGAAGGATTGGTTCCATGGGAGGTGTCACAAGTATGTTCAACCTCTGGTGCAAGAGGTTGATTTCTTGGAAACTATTTTCCAGCCCCACCGTCAGATAATTTATACGGTCGATTAGGACCTTTTCTACGGATGTCATTTCATCGAGAGCTTCTCGTAGTGCCATCACATAGCGTACAAGAGTTGCTTCGATTGAAGGCCTTCGTGCCATTCGACTGTTTCTGGAATGTGCTGAAGAGGTTCCACTGTTTTGGCTTGGCATTTTAAGAAAACAGACCGAAAAGAGTTCATTTTAGTGAAACAGTACCTCGAACACGGCCCCGTGCTCACTGAGCACGCCCCGTGTTCACATCTCTACAGATTTTTGGAACAAGGAATCTTGGAGCTTTAAATTATTTTTCTAACTTTTGAAACATTTTTAAGCAGAAATAACTTAAAATAGTGTTATAAAACTTATTTTTTAACAAGATTCCATGAATAAAAATCTAACAAATATCATAATAAAGCTTGAAACTATGGTGATTTCAAGCTCTAATGGAGGTGTTGAGGGAAAAATGAAGAAGAAGGCAATGGACAAAAGTAGAAAAGACAAGATGGTTGTTGAGAACCTTCTTTAGAATATACCTAGTATGGTATGTGTGAAGATCCCACCAAATCTCTGTCTTTGGAGTGGTCCAAGAGTGCAGGAATCTTGCTGCATATATAGAAAACAACAGCACGCTGGACACGGCCCCGTGTGCAGACGAGATTCTGACATTTTTTGTCCGTATTCTGACTGAAAGTCAGACGAGAATCTTTTGGTGGACACGGGGGCGTGCTGACCTGGACACGGCCCCGTGCCTAGAAGCTGTTTATGAAGTTTTGTCTATTTTTAAGGAATTTATCCAGATCGGGTGGTTCCTTACTAGACGGAACAACACCGAAGTGCCTAAGATACCTAAGTTGCCCTAGTTTAAGACGAGAATGCAAGAGGTTATCGGAAAGGGGGATTCCTATGCTAAATGTAGGTGGACAAGTCCAACCCTTATGCGGGCTCTTGTTAAAGAAGGTGTATGTTGAATCGCTCAGGTCTATGTATGCATCGACGGAAGTCGATGGGGAGTCCTTCACGGCACAATCGACACAGGGACGACTATCGCTCAAGTCTTCGCATGAGTTAGATGTGATTTCGGGAGCGACGATGTTGTTTTTATCCGAATGCGATCTCAATAATTCTTCTTGGACGTTGTCTTGAGATGAATTAGTTATGTCCATCTCAAGCTCTTTTATCCAATTAAGAATTAGATCTTCCATTTGAAAAAATTCATCAAGAATCATTTCATTTAGAATAGATGATTGAGAGCATTCTCGGGAGAGATATGTATTATTTTTACTCTCGCCCCTTTTAAGGCTAGAGGAAAACGATGGGTCTATATAGTTAGGAGTATAATTTAAAAAATAACATTTTAAATCTTTATGATTTCCACCACATATTTGACACCACGTACCATAAGAGGAGCGGTAGTAAAAAAATCAGTATCGCTCATGTTTGTGTCAGAAATTACCAACCGTCAGGATCTTACGGTTCTGTTTTCAGTATCTGATACTTGGGCACGGGGCGTGTTTATTGGGCACGGCCCCGTGTTCAGCTACTGTCTGACTTAAAACAGGATTGCCAGTACCAAAGATTGGGCACGGGGCGTGTTCAGCGGGCACGACCCATGCTGAGCTCTGCAGAAGCTGAAAAATTAAGAAAAATCCTAAGAAAAACAGAAAAATAAGAAAAACGATTAGGCCGTTGATTCCTAACTTTCTTAAAATCCTTGTGTCCCTGGCAGCGGCGCCAAAAACTTGATGTGCGTTAGGTATGATATATTTTTATGTATATTTTTTAGCCCTTTTTAACACTTATTCAAGTTTTAAATTTATAAAACACGATATTCTACTAACACTAAACACACATATGGGCAAGTGCACCCATCGTGAGCGTAGTATAGCGTTGGTAAGATACCGAGGTCGTCCAAGGACACAAGAGCTTTTAGTACTGATTTATCCTCAATGTCTAATCAAATCAAAATTTTAGAAAAAATGTTTTAAACATGAAAATAAAAACTAAAAATGCTGAAAATAAAAATAAAATAAAAACAGATAGACAAGATGAATCACTTGGATCCGACTCGCCTTTAGTGTAACCTTTGATGTTTTCCGCACTTTTGCACTTTTTAAGAGATTATCTTAGTTATAGCAGTAGGCCCCTCTTTTGAAGGTGACGTTACCCTCAACCCAGTAGTTTGAGTCAGCAAGGATACAATCCTAAAGGGTTGGATTATTGGAAGATAATTAATTAAGTTATTAATGCGTAATGTGGTAGGCCCCTCTTTTGAAGGTGACGTTACCCTCGTCTAAGTGGTTTGAGTCAGCAGGGATACAATCCCCAATAGCCGGGTTAATGTATTAATAGTAGTTTACATATGAGGGGATCAAGCCATTCGCACCCCCGCCATCCAATACCAGTGGGTGTTGAAGGAGGTCCTAGTAAGCTTGACCCAGGTCCTTGTAGGATCTATACACTGAACAAGGCAAGAACCTTACCAAACCATTCCCTTAACCCCCGACCAGGTAGCCAACATATCTCTATATATACCGTAGAGATATGAATAGTGTAAATCTTTTATTTTATATCGACAGTAAAATAACGCCAAGACACCACAGACAAATGATAAGGAAGTTTCACCTTCAACATAAGAAACTAGTTATTAAAGTCATTAATACAAAACCAAATAAAGAGTGCGAAAAGATTAAAAAACAAATGTATTACACTAAATGCTTGTCTTCACCAAGTGATGTAAGAGACTTAGGCAAACATGGCCTTTGATTGTCAAGAACTCTTACTATCAATCTTGGATCCCGAGACTACTAAACACACTCTATGATGGATGATGGTGGTGGATGTGGATGTGGGTGTTGTGATGGTGGTGGAGTGTGGGTGAAGTGCGAGAGAGGTGGTTTGTCAAGTGATGCCTTTGAAATGAACCAAGCACCTCTATTTATAGCCTGCATAAAAGCCCGGACACGGCCCCATGTCCATCCATTTTCTCTTTCTCTTTCTTCATTAAATGGAGTTTGTCTGCATTAGTTGACCACGCCCCCGTGTTCGCTGGGCACGGCCTCGTGTGCAGAAACGTATCTGTACTATCAAGATTTGCTTGAATTCTACGAATCTTAGCATTGACCACGGCCGTGTGGAGCTGGGCACGCCCCTGTGTTGGGAAATAGAAGCTTCTACAACTTTGTCTTTTCAGAGACACTTGAACACGCCCCCGTGTCCGCTGGGCACGGGGCGTGTTCAGCCTTCTGATATCTTGTTTTTGCTTGGGAAGATGTTGTCGAGGGGTCGGGCATGCCACGTTTATTCCTTTTCTTGTATTTATGTTAGATTTAGCTGTATTTTTGCTTCTTTTGTTCATTTACGCTCATTTAATCCTGAAAATACAAAAGGAAGACAAAAGCACACTTTTTCCAATATTAGTACTAAAAAAAGGTTAGTTTTATGCCTTATTTTATGTAATTTATATGTTGCATTTTACACACATCAATGTGTAGTGGGATTGAAGTGAAGAAGCCTGCTTTGTTATTCACCACATCAACAACAGATAGCTAACAAAATGGTAATGAGTCCGCTAACTATGGAGACCGAAGATTCTTTTTCGAGTTTACTTGAATACGCGGCTAACAATGATGTTGAGGGGTTCAAACGGTCGATTGAGAAGGACCCTTCATTGATTGATGAAGTTGGACTGTGGTATGTGCGAAAGAAAGGTTCAAAACAGATAGTTCTTGAGCATCGGACTCCGTTAATGGTTGCTTCTACTTACGGAAACATGAGTGTTTTGAAATTGATAGTTTCACAACCTAAAGTGGATGTGAACTTCACTTGTGGCCCGGATAAGTGCAGCGCTTTACACTGTGCGGCTTCTGGTGGTTCTGTTGATGTTGTTGAAGTGGTTAAGTTGCTTCTTTCTATGGGTGCAGATCCTAACATTGAAGATGCTAATGGACATCGGCCTGTTGATGTGATTATTGTTCCTCAAAAGCCGTTTGGTGTTCGTTCTTCTCTTGAAGAACTTCTTACGAATAACTTGAATACTTCATCTGATGGATCGGTTATTGACTGCAAGCTGACTGTATCTGTGACCACTTCAAGCTCATCTGATTTATTTTTTAGTTTTTAATTATAAGGGTATTTTAGTCATTTAACAATACTTAACCAAAAAATTCTAACAGTGTTAGAAATTTGGACTCAAATGGTTAAGAAAAGTGGCTATAGGGACTCAGGGCATTAAACATTTTCATTTTGGACTCAATTGGTTAAAACCCCTAAAACACAAGGACTCAAAAAGTAATTTACCCTATTATTTAAAAAAGAAAACAATTATTGTTATTTTATCTCATAAGCCCCATCACTCTGCAACATGATCTCCTTCAATTCCTTCAATTCTCCACCACTCTGCTAACCATTGGACTGAGTTGGATAAGACTTTTGTTGGGGGCCCGGTTAATACCTAGGTGGGTTCGAATTACTGACCATCCAACCGTAGTTAGACTGAATTCTCCAACCCATATTAGGATTACTAAAAGTCGTATTTTGGAACCAGTTTGGATTAGCAATGAAATCAACTTGCTCAGTAGACGCATTCATGAGTGTAGGTCAGTCACTGGTTTCGTGTCCACCACAACAAACCTCACACCTATTCAACCTCATTTTAACATCTTTTATCTGTGTTGTCAGTGCTTCAATAACTGCCATCATACCAGTATCAAGAGCTACCTAATGAATACCGCGTACAGATGCGACTGACCTGCTCGTAGGAATAGAATTCCCAAGTGTAGATAGCTGCTTAGCCTGAGCAAAACTCTCGAAAAGGACCTCACATTCACTCACATCTTTCTTCTCCATCATATTCCCTCCAGCAGTAGTTGGGTCTCAAAGGTCAACCATTAAAGAACTTCTCAATAAGTGCCCAGTCGGACAGTCCATGATGGGGGCATTTCACAAGCAGGGTCTGGAAGCGCTCCCAAGCTATGTAGTATGGCTTGTCAGGGTCCATGTGAAAAGAGTGGATCTGGTCCCTAAGACGAGTGGCTTTGGAGGGCGGGTAATATTTCTTAAGAAATTTGGCCTTCAAGACATCCCATCTAGTGATGGAATCCTGAGGCAGAGTGTCAAGCCAAGTGGCAGCTCGACTAGTGAGTGAGAATAGGAAGAGGCATAAATAGATCGCCTCTGGAGTAGCATGTTGAATGTTGAACGTGTTGCAAATACGACTAAAACATGTGATGTGTCTTGGTGCATCCTCATCATCGAGTCCGTGGAACTGAGTAGTGTTCGATATGGTGGTCATAATATGAGATGGAATCTACCAGTTATGAGTGGAAGCGATGGCAGGCTTAGTGATAGGGGATCGATCCCCTGTGAAACCGGCGCTGGCGTGCTGGTGAATGGTTTGTCTTGGCCCTACCATGTCAAAAGTAAGAAGTGGAACGGGAAAGTGTACCTTTTTGTCGCTAAATTTCTTCACACGCTCCTTGTGCTGGGACAGTTTCTCGTGAAGATCTCTCTCGGGCTCTAAAGAAGTTGTTGTGTCGGGTGATCCTTGTGAACGAGTACATGGCATACACTATAAAAGCAAACCACACAAATAATCACTAAACCTAAAGGCACAAATTGCAATCAAGCAAGCAAAATATCCCTAAAGGCAAGCAATTTTAGAAAGCGATAAAAAGCTAGAAAATCAGTTCAGATCTTTTGCAAATAAAGTGCCAAAAATTAGTCCTCGACTACGGCGCCAAAATCTTGATGTGTAGAGATGTGTACTCAAAATCGGACCACGTTTTAAAAGATAAAATTACCTAAAACCTAGACACAAACGACAAGTGTACCGGACGAGTATAGTATAGAAAGTAAGACCGAGTATCGAACCTAGGGACTTTAATTTAGCAAATCTAAAACTCGACCTAAACTGGATTACTAGCCTAAAATTGAATTGGGTTTAGTTGTTTATTTTAACTAACTAACTAACTAATAACCTAAAATTATCCTAATAAGAATACAAACAAAGACGAGAGCAAAGAACACGCAAGAATGAGATTAGTAATGATGAACAAACTACCTAGGCAAGAATCCCTAAGCACATGCAAGACTTCTACGGTTGACAATTACCAAGTTCTCTAATTTTAGATCGAATACCCTCTCGTTAAGGAGGACAATTCCTATAGTAATTAGACAAGATGAATGTCACCCACATACAAAAGCCTAAAAACGATCTACAGCGTGCAATCATATAATGGACGAAGTACTAGATAGAAATTACTCGAGCTATCGAAATCAAATCACAACTCTAGACATGAAAAAGCGTACACTTTAACACCTTTTAATTGTGAAGTTAGTTCTAGATTGATACACTGAAAACCTAGAATCACTTAGACGCGAATAAGAAGAAAGACCCCGAGCTATCGAGTGCCTAAAACTACAAACCAACGGCTAGACACACCCTATCAATCCCGACTTATATTTCTATTCAATGGGATTTGGATGCACACTTATATCTGCTGATTTTTACCGAGTAATTAACATATATTAATTCTAATGATAGGGTTAAAATGATAATTGGCCGGATTAACGAGTTAACTAATGATTTTATTGTGTTTATGGTGAATTTCTTCTTTACAAAAACATTAATAATGATAACCAACTAATACTAATCAGAAAACAATAACACATGTGATCAAATTCAAAAACAATAAGAACTATTTTAAATAAAAACACAAAAACTTAATAAAGTCAAAACTGGAAAAGTCTAACAAGCAAACAAGTTTATCAAAACCTAGGTAGCTATGAAAAGTTAGCCTATAATCATGTTTGAAACATCAAAACTCAGTTTATAAGTAAAAGACATGTTGTTCATCAAATCTAAAAACAAAGAAAGGAAAGAACTTTATTGATTCTAACCGAAAAGGAACTTAATTCTTCAAAGTTCTAACTCCTTATGCTTCCAACCAACTCAAAACTCTCTTTGCAACTCTAGGATCGTCTATGGTGTTGTGTATGCGAATTAGGGTTAAGGATATCCTTAAATACCCCAAAAATCACCAAAAATCGACTTTGCCTGACATTGACCTCCGTCGTGCCACGCGACAAATCCCATTGTCATCTTCGCGTGGCACGAAGAAGCTTGATCTAACTTTTCAACGTGGTGGCAAATTCGTAATTATGTAGAAATTTCTTGATTTTTCATTTTCAGCCACGCGTCACGACAAGTCCCATAGTCCCCTTTGCGTGGCGTAAAGGGTTGTCTTTTCTTGATTTTTCATTTTCAGCCCCTGAACTTCATCCTTCGTTCCCGGTTCTTCGTTTCTTAATCATTTTAGCTCGTTTCCAGCTCCTTTATCCCAAGACCCGCATTTACAAAATCTAATCAAATAAAAGCTAAAAAACTAATAGAAAAGACTGAAAAATTATACAAAACTATACAATTTACATAGGATAAAAGCATGTGTTTTACAACACATCAAGTAACAAAGACAAGAGCTGTGCGGGAGGATCCACATCCTGGATGGACGGGTTAAGATTCCCACCCGCGGTGTTGTCTAGGTGTTGGAGAGTGTCAGTATTGTGTGCAACTCGTTCGAATCCATCGTCTTGATGGCTCTGGATGCGTTGAGCGGTCTCAATCACTGTTGATCTGGAGTTCGAACCAAAAGTTGGGATGGGAATTTGATTAGCCATTCGATCAAAAGGAAGAGTAAAAGATGAAAAAGGTAGTAGTAAAGAGCGGATGGCACGAACGATGAAACACAAAGTCTAAACCGTAGGGTTTAGGCTTGAGGGATGTGTGGTCTCAACAAGATGGTTGATCCTTAGCTCTTCCTGATATGCAATTGGACTTGTTCCGAGAATAGATCTGCAAAACAAGAACACCGTGAAGCTCAAAACAAAGAGGGGGGGGGGGGGGGGGTTCTCCTTGTATCCACCCTCCGGCGTGAGAATATGTATTCGTTTGTAGAACATAAATGAGTGGGTGTTGAGAGTGAGATAGTAAGAGCCCCGATCCTTCAACATGTGGTAGCGGAAGAGTATGGAGAAGAAGATGGGCTGATGGGCCTTGGGCCAGACGTCGCCAACAAGGAATATCATGTTGTTCCCCTCCGACACGACAAATGGTGTATGCTGAGGTAAGGGGTCGTTGGCGCACAATGACTGGTGCCACGTAGCCGGCCGAGTGTACTTGTTATCGAGTCAGTCATCAGTCGTGAATGAAGATCATGCAGCAATGAATGGCACACACTAATTGATTATACGTTACTATGTTACTGTACTTTTAGACTTGTCTCCTACACGATTTCCAAACTCATTTTCTTGAAACTCATTTTAACCTGAATTCAACTTGTAGCCTCACTGAACCCACCCGATTCAGTTAAGCTTTCCAACCTTATTTCTAATTATTATTATTACTATATATTATTACTATATATTACTAAACGAATTGAAATGAACAGTGATTTTAATATAATAAAAATGTATAGTTTTTTGATACTTTTATTATTTTAATATTATAATAATAGTTATTTTCTTTTGGGATAAGCTTGGTGTCAACCGGTATCGAACCAGTACTAGTATCGAAAATACCGGGACGGTCCTGTTCAGTATCAGTACATGAAGGTAAAAACCGGCACTATTACAGAAAACACCAAAAGTTGGTGCCGAATTGATATTGAAAATCTTTTTGTTCGGGAAATTCAGTGCTGCTACCCTGTACCTTTTGTTTATTATCAAAAGAGACTTAATTTATCAATCTAAAAATCAGTGAGCCAAAATAGTGAGATTACTATACTAATAAACTCCAAAACATCCAACGAAAGAAAAAACATCATTTACATGTGTCAAATTATAATTATATTATAATTAGATAATAGATTAATCAATAAATAGTATACAACAATTATTAAAAGTTATTATGTACACAAATTTTGAAATTTTCCATCCTACATCCGCTCTATTATTATTTATTTATTTTTTTTAAATCAGTTATAGACAAGACAATAGAATTTAAATTCAAACAACCGATTATTTGTTTAAATCAATCATAAAAAACACATATCTCCACAAGGAAATTTTTCAAGAACATGTAGCACCTCTTTCATATGTGGTCTCTTCTGTGGGACCGGTGATATACAACTGTAAGCCACTTTCAACAACCCCAACAATGACACCTCTTTGCCTTCCATGTCAGCTCGAATCGCCACGTCAACCATTCGCAACAACTTTTTCTTCTCTTCAACCGTCAACGTGGCGCTCCACGTCATACTAGCGGGTCCAAACTCGTCTGACACAAAAACCTTCCCTGTTAGAAGTTCAAGCAATACAACACCATACGAGTACACGTCCCACTTTGGGTTGGGCTTTAGGTTTCTTAGTGACTCCGGTGCGTAATATGGAGAAATGCAGCCCAAGGAACTTGGGCTTGGGCTCAACTTTGGCCCAATGACCATATCGGTAAAGCCGTCTCGAGAAGTGGTTGACCTCTTGCTACCAAATGTTCGGGTCGATCCACCCACTTTGCAACTCTGATCGCCTGCCAGTAGCCTTTCAAGCCCAAAATCTCCTATCTTAGGCTCCATATCGGATCCTAACAAAATGTTACTCGGTTTGAGATTCCCATGCACTTGCTTTTTGTCATGGATGTATGCCAGCCCACGGGCCGTGCCTATTGCTATCTTAAGCCGTACACCCCACGGTAGCGGACAAGGCGATGATCCAACCTTCCCTACCAAAAGTACAAACCAATAAAGCGTGTTAATGATTTGGGACAACAACAATAAATAAATGATTAAATTACTTTCTATAAAAAGTATATCATCTAATTCGATTGGTAAAGTTGTAAAGAATAATTTAATTAAGCACCTTTATTGCTATCATACGCCATGGGCCAAAAGTATACTAATGACAATGAGAACACCCGCTACGTGACAGTTGACCTGTGGTGCATGAGGTCGTGCATTAATAAAACAAAGGGTTCAGTTACAACTACTCCAACTCGGTCCCCGTCAACAGCTCATTTTAGTATTAGAAATGTTGGAAAGCTAGATTGCGCATGTGCATGTTGATTAACGTGTGTTAGGAATTTTGTGGAAACATAAAATAATGGATATATTATAATTATATTCTAAGCTTTTAACAATATTCGGTGGTTTATATTCTCTAAATCTTAGCTTTTTGTAAAATAATAATTCACAAAATTCCAAACTCGTTAAGTAATGCAACTTGATGATTTAATTGTTAAACATAGTCATTATTCTAACGATAATTTTTATTGAAGTATGTAATTAATTATTAATTAGTATAACATTAAAAAATTATCCCAAACTTTTTATTGACCCCAACCAAGCCTGTCTACTTCTAAAACTTTTGAAAATATTGTGTCTTGGAAAACGATTTGGATTCTTTTATCTTTCTTGAATTCCATAATCGGATTTTGAAAGTCTGATTTTGGAGTCTTAAAAATGCAAATTGAATGAGTTCTCTTGAGTTGATGCAAAAAAAAAAAAAGTAAAGTCGGAATTTTCAGTTTCGACCTTACGCTAAATGTGTTGTCTTTTATAAATTGAATCGAACATGGTAGCCCCGTCTTTAGCCTAAAGATGAAGTTGACAATACAACTTTTGTTTTTTTAAACCCACCTCTTAGATGTCAAATGATTTATAACTTTCAAGACCTACAAAGTCAGACTAGGGAGATGCAATTACGATACATATTATATCTATACTATATTATAATACATGAGGGAAGGATTCCTAAAAGTTAAAGAACTTCTTCCCCCATTATTTATAAATAAACCCCTAGAATGAGGGTAAAGTGGTCTTTTAAACCATAATTATTTTTTAGTCCCTCAATCTATTACATTTAAATCCTTGACATTTAACATAATTATGGGTAATTAGTTACACTCCCCCCCCTTTAATTCTTTAATGTATTCCTGCGATATCTTACAACCCGTAATGTTTTAAAAAAATCCGAAGGTACCATGACGATCGGCACATTTTTTTAAACGTTTCGATAGTTGTCTTTTTTAGTTTCGCCGTGCGTTCATAAAGTACAAATAGCCGATGCGTAAATGTACAATTGATTAAAGCCAACATTTGTTTTTTTTTTACCCAAGCCAGCTTTGACCATTACCTAGCTACCGTGCATTAACATTTGTTTTTTACCCAAGTTTTTTGTTTTGAACGACATTAATAAACTAAAATATTCCCTAATTTTACTTGTACATAGTCAGTTTGTTGTGACATGTTTAATATAGTATAGATAAAACTCACAACAAACTTCCTATTAAATATGTCACAACAAACTAAACAGGATATGTGCATCTTATTTTAAAAACTTAAAACTCACAACAAATTTCCTAAATAAGTGGATGACCAATCTAAAACTAAACCCTAATGGACTACTATAAATACATAGCAAACACTCACAATTCTACATTTCTATTGCTAAACAGATTTAAAATATGGAGTCAGTTCTGAATTCACTTGAAGCGAAAAAACAAGCATGCGATATTGAAAATTCTAAGGTCGGTTCTATGATAAGTTTTGTTATATCGCAATAATGAATAATTGTTTTCTTTTATTTACTTTTATGTGAATACTAACTTATTTGATTTTTTAGATTCAACACACCAATTTAAACATCCCAGTTGTCGAACAAGCTTTTGTTAGTTGTTAAGTAATATTTTCGCTTATAATCTTTCATATTAACAAGTTCGTTATGTTATTATTTGGTGTTTTATTGTAGGATGATGGTGATAATAGTGTTGAAATTATTTCTTATGGTGCAATGTTCAGTCCATACAAGTCTAATCTTCAACGTCAATGTAGTAAAGAGGTAATTTTAAAATTTATTTAATCTTTTTTAAAATTTTATATTCAATATTTGTTTTTTTTATAAAATTTATTTAATCATTTTTTAACTTTTTTATTAACTTTTTGTTTTTTAAGGATCGGAAGTATGAGAATCAAAAGAAAAGATCTAAGAGACTCTCTGAATGGAAATGGGTCGAGGTTATAAATTTAGATGATTCTGAGGACGATGAGAAAGAAGATGAATTAGATGATACAGCTGATTCGAGCACAAACAAGAAAAACGGATCAAAAAAGAAGAGAAATTAGATGAAATATATCAAATGTTTTTATGTTTTTTTCATTTTCAGTTGTTTTTGTTTGATCTAGACTATCTCATGAATAATAAAGTTTATTTTATATTTGAAGTTTATGTTTTGTGTTATTTTATTGCACTTATAATTTACATCTCGATTGAATTAATATACTTTTGTCATTTGTTTAGCATTTTTTATTAACAAACGAATCTTTACATGTTTAAAACAGTTTTTCTATACTTTATTTATTATTAATTTTTATAACAAAACAAAACTTTGATATTTAGTAGATAGAAGATAAACTATGTTCCAAAATTTTAGGAATTATTTAATACTAATTTACGATATTAGTAGATAGATAGTAAACTATATCCCAAAATTTTAGGAATTATTTAATACTAATTTACGATATTTAGTAGATAAATAGTAAACTATGTCCCAAAATTTTAGGAATTATAAGTCAACTAATTAGGTCCTCCAAGTTAATTATATGGGATGAGGCATCGATGGCGAAACGTCAGGCGATAGCGGCAGTTGATCGAACATTGCAAGACATTATAAGTGTTAGGCTCCAATGTGTAACACTTATGACATATATCCACCACAATAATGTTATCATATACAAATAAGAAAACTACCAGCAACGAGTGCCGCAATCCAAAGTGTCGCCCCCGCCGCATCGCGCGAGCACCCTACTAGTTATTATATAATAAAAACACAACACTAAAACTAGTTATCCATATGGTTTTTTTCAAAAAAAAAAAGTGCACAATTTTTAAAAAAATTATTTCAACTATTTTAATACATATAACAAATATTATTCCTACCAAATTCTACCTGTTACTTTGTTAACATATATTTTTTGTGTTTCACTAGTAAAATGATTTTCTATCTATATAAGAAAAAGAATAACTAGTCAATAAACGAAAACATTTTTATATAGTAGTGGTAACATGCTAACGTGAACACATGGAATGCTAAAATGCGCATAACGAGAAAAGAGAGAGAAGACTCACTATAGCGTGCATTGGATAAGTTGCCATACGGAACGTAGTCGTAAATAACAAGCTTCTCATCCGCACCCCAATAGAATCCCCGAATCCGAACCAGATTCGGGTGAACCAGTTTCGCAATGACCCGAACTTGGTTCTCAAAGTCCCTAAACCGCTCCAACCCATTCTCCCCGATCCGTCTAACCGCCAAAGCCGTACCGTCCTCCAACACCGCCTTGTATATTATACTCGACCCGGATGTTCCAAGTATATACGCTGACGCTTTCAATAACGTCTCTAGCTCCAACTCTTTATCGCCCCCGTCAACCGTCACCAACCCCTTCTTCTCCCCTTCTTTTCCCATCAAATCGTCGGGTTTATCCTTTTCTGATTGCGCCATTTCGGTATCCGAGCCTTCCGAGCTTGAAATTTCGCTTAGTTCTTCGCCTTCCGTGCTTTTTCTCTTCATCAAACATCCCCATGAGCGTAACGTTTTACGCTCGTCATCATCCGATGATGCCGCCCAATTGTTATCCTTACTTGGACCTATAACGAAAGAAAATATATTAGTTAGAGTTTATTGTATATAATACAATGTTACATTATTGTTATATAAATATACACAAAAAATATATTAGTTAGATATTCTATATAATACACAATACATTTATTGTTATATAAATATAAAAAAAATTATAAATAAATAGTTGATCAATAATACGCAGTACCTTTATTGTTGTTCTGTTGATCAGTTGATGTATCTCGGTGACGTTTTTTCATAATGTAAACAAAAATCATCGCCAAAACCGCTACCAACGCGACGTCTCCAACCACGATCCACACAATCGTGCTCGTTTTAAACCGGGTTTTCGACGACGAATCCGTATCCGACGAATTGCTCGAACGAGACGACGGGATCGTTTCAGGGATACCCGCGATAGCCGGAGGGTACGTCGCAGAATCCGAAGACACATTGGGTGGAGTAGAAAAAGACGAAGGAATCACACATAATTTTTTCAACGGTTTCCCACAAAGCTCCAGATTTCCGGCAAACGATCGTTCAGTTTGGTTGAAGAAAACACTAGATTCCGGAATTGCACCCGTCAGATTATTAAACGACAAATCAATTGTCGCGTTTGTTGAGAATCTGTTCGCGAATTCTTCCGGAATCTCGCCGGAAATATTGTTGTGTGAAATGTTAAAGTATTCAACATCCCCACCACCAAAATGTTCCGGTAACTTTCCGGTGATGAAGTTACTCGACAGATCCAAAACTTTAACCGAATCAAACCCACCGGAGATCTCACCGAAAAAGTAATTACCCTTCAACGAAACCACCGTTAAGTTGGGAAGCAATGCAAGGTTTACCGGCAGTTTTCCGGCTAACAAGTTACCGGAAACGTTAAGAATCCGAAGACTCTTCCACCCGCCAACGAACTCATAAATCTCGCCGGAGATTAAATTATTTGATAAGTCAAGAGACTCGAGTTCAACCGCATTGTATAACGACAATGGAATGGTTCCGTTGACTGAATTATTCGATAGGTTGACTTCACGAAGGTGTTCGATTAAACCTAAGTTGGCGGGAAGGGAGGCGGTGAGTCCGGAATTAGGGAGTGATATTCCGGTGACGCGAGTGTCGGTGAGGAAAGTTTGGCATACGACGCCGTTCCATGAGCATGGAGATTCGTCTGAGTAGTTCCATGTGTTTAGGACGTTAAGAGGGTCGGTTAAAACAGAGTATTTGAATGAGAGTAAGAGGATGCCGTCAATTGAGAGGCCAAATGTTTGATGGATTGTTAGTAGAAGAAGAAATGGAATGTTTTTGAAGTGGTTGTTGTTCATGGTGTTTCAGAAGAGGAATCATACATGTCCTGTTGGTGGTGAAAGAGTGAGAGATTTATGACAACTTTTAGTTACAAGTAGAATAATATGAGAGAGAGAGAGAGAGATTATTGGCAAATGAAAACAGATGTTCAACTCTGGTATGATAAGAATTTGACCTGATCAATATCAATCATTCAATTGTACTTTTCATCTCAATCTTCTTGTGTTAAATTCACAAAAAATTTGTTTGGTTTTTATATGTTTATTAACTAGTTTTTGTTATGTCTCCGCGTGTATTGTGCGGCGCTAAGCTGAATATATTTTTTTTTATAATATGTATGTCTGTATTTTAGTTACTTGCCATACAACTCATAACATGATCTAAAAAACTAATTATACTGAGTCAACAAATTAAAACTAAACACTATCATACTTTTGCTAAAAAAAAATAAAACGATGGAAAAACTATAATTTTAAACTAGTAGAAAATTTGTAATTTTTCAGGACAAATGAGCATGTGTCAGGCAGCCACTGCCTGGCCGAGTCAACCAATTAACACAAAACACTACCATAGTTTTGTTAAAAAAAATAAAACAATGGCATGACTATAAATTTACACCGTGAGCAAAATAGTAATTTGACAGGAAAAAAAATAAAAAAGATGACAAGACTGTAAATTTGAACTGATTGCAAAATCATAATTTGCTAGGAGAAGGAAACATAAAACCAATGGAAAATGTAAATTTAAACGGGAGAAAATCGTATTTTGGCTTAACCAATTAGGAGGTGTTAGACAGGTGCCTGACACTATTCCCCACCATATACAAAATGTTTTGTTTTTACTTAAGTTATTATAAATATATATATATATATATATATATTGAAGACTTTCTTTTTATTCCTTTTGATTGTATTGAAGAAAAAGATAATAGTATTATTTTTATACAACTTTTTAGAAGAGAAAGGTGTATAAAAAATAATATTATAATGTAATATCTGTCGTTTGTTTCAACATAATATTATTTAGTTTGATGCTTTCATAAACCCTCTTTTTTAGTAACAGTATTTAGTGCCCCGCCCTCAATTTTGACACCACCAAAATAGGTTATAATAATCATGTTTTGTATTAGCTCATATATCATGTTTATAAAACTGGTCAAACGAATATGACATGGTTTGATAAATTTACCCATTTAAAAAGTTTGGATTGTTTAAATAGGTTTATTAGAAAAGTGTTAACATTTAAAGTTTTAATTTGATTTCTCAATTTATATATAACTCTTCCGAAATTAAATATTTTTCTTCAACTCTTTTAAGTTTTAACATCTCTTAATTTCTCGAGAGCAACGTAATGCCTTACAGCTAATTCTCATATTCCAATCCTTTATATTCGGCTTTTTTTATTATCAAGTTAAGTATATAAATTAAAGTTTATTAATTAGAAATGAAAGATAAACAACCATAAAGACATCAATTAAAAAGAAAGATGAAAGACAAGTTTATTAATTAGAAATGAAAGATAAACAACCATTAAGACATCAATTAAAAAGAAAGATGAAAGACGTCAATTTACATTAAAAGGGTTTATTTAAACTTAAATTCTTTTTTGATTTAAATTATTATTAATTCATTATGTATTACGTTTTTTTTTTTCTTGAATCACAACGCTTATTCGTACTCTATTAAACCAATAATTATAAAATATTCACCATTCCTCAAGTAGGCTAGCTACACAGATTCTAAAATTACTAATGTCCGTAAATGAATATTAAAAGTTTTTACCAAAAAAAACGAATACATGTGTACGAGCTAACATTTATATTTTTAGTACAGCTGATTTTTTATTACCTATTTAAAATCCAATCAAAATTTTCAACACAACTCAAATTCGATTACAATCTAATAATAACTACTTAGAACGTGGGTATGGTGGAGCTTGGGTTGGGCTTGGGTTGACACTTGGAATTGGAGCCCCCCACCGCCTAGTGACGTGTCTGTGGGGTATGGCGGGGCGTGGGTTGGGTTGGGTGCACCGCTTGGCAGATTATGTAAAAAAAAATTACAAAAAATTTATAAAATTCACACAACATTACATAATACCTAAAAATTACAAAATAAAAAACTTAGAGCGTTAGGTAAATTTCAAAAAGGGCGATCTTGTCGAACGTCTTTCGCTCCTTGCCTAGAAATTCAATGTTCTCCACTGCCACCCGGTCCTCGTGGCTTAAATCGCCGCTCGGAACCGCTTCGTAGTAAGCCTTGAAATGATCGAGCTTGGGCCGTAGCTCGCGCCATTTATGTTGGTACGCGTTGAGGTTGTGGTGGTCGTGTCGGACGTTATGTTTGTAGGTTGCGAATGCTTTCGGCCAATATCGTGTTTGGCCGGGTTGCCGACCCTTCATAGCGTCAACGACGCTTGTGACGAGAGTCAATTCTTCCTCGTGGGTCCAGGATGCCATCTTATTCGGGTTGGGGTAGCGTGTTCGTGGGATCAAGTGGGTAGCCGGTGGGGTAGCGGTGGATAGTGACGGTTTGGGATGGGGTAGCCGGTGGGGTTGGGGGTTACATTTATAGGGGATGTTGGGGTTGGGGTGACCGCTTGGCTTGGCCAAACGGTTTGAATTTAAAATTCAAACTTTCAAATGGCCCGCTATGACATGGCGGGTCAGCTATGACATGGCGGGGTCAACAAATAGGAGGCCGACAACTAGGATGTCAAGACCGCCCCACACCCGGCTTGAAACCCAAGCCCCAAGGGCCACGCCCCAACCCAAGCCCACCCGGGGTGGTGGCGTGGGAGTTTTCCTCCAACCCACGCCCCAACCCAAGCCCCATAGTCTTAGCATATTATTATAGGGTGTACCTATTGGCACACCCATTTGCCTATCTACACACCTTAAAAGATGTTTTTTGTCCTTATATGAACAACCTGCAGTGTCGAACTGTGGCCAAAACGCCGAGCTTTGGCCGCGTTTTGGTCCTGTCAACCAGACAAAAGACTGACACCC
>JARYGA010060616.1:58061-105825 GCA_030545235.1 Helianthus tuberosus
GCTGCTACCCTGTACCTTTTGTTTATTATCAAAAGAGACTTAATTTATCAATCTAAAAATCAGTGAGCCAAAATAGTGAGATTACTATACTAATAAACTCCAAAACATCCAACGAAAGAAAAAACATCATTTACATGTGTCAAATTATAATTATATTATAATTAGATAATAGATTAATCAATAAATAGTATACAACAATTATTAAAAGTTATTATGTACACAAATTTTGAAATTTTCCATCCTACATCCGCTCTATTATTATTATTATTTTTTTTTTAAATCAGTTATAGACAAGACAATAGAATTTAAATTCAAACAACCGATTATTTGTTTAAATCAATCATAAAAAACACATATCTCCACAAGGAAAATTTTCAAGAACATGTAGCACCTCTTTCATATGTGGTCTCTTCTGTGGGACCGGTGATATACAACTGTAAGCCACTTTCAACAACCCCAACAATGACACCTCTTTGCCTTCCATGTCAGCTCGAATCGCCACGTCAACCATTCGCAACAACTTTTTCTTCTCTTCAACCGTCAACGTGGCGCTCCACGTCATACTAGCGGGTCCAAACTCGTCTGACACAAAAACCTTCCCTGTTAGAAGTTCAAGCAATACAACACCATACGAGTACACGTCCCACTTTGGGTTGGGCTTTAGGTTTCTTAGTGACTCCGGTGCGTAATATGGAGAAATGCAGCCCAAGGAACTTGGGCTTGGGCTCAACTTTGGCCCAATGACCATATCGGTAAAGCCGTCTCGAGAAGTGGTTGACCTCTTGCTACCAAATGTTCGGGTCGATCCACCCACTTTGCAACTCTGATCGCCTGCCAGTAGCCTTTCAAGCCCAAAATCTCCTATCTTAGGCTCCATATCGGATCCTAACAAAATGTTACTCGGTTTGAGATTCCCATGCACTTGCTTTTTGTCATGGATGTATGCCAGCCCACGGGCCGTGCCTATTGCTATCTTAAGCCGTACACCCCACGGTAGCGGACAAGGCGATGATCCAACCTTCCCTACCAAAAGTACAAACCAATAAAGCGTGTTAATGATTTGGGACAACAACAATAAATAAATGATTAAATTACTTTCTATAAAAAGTATATCATCTAATTCGATTGGTAAAGTTGTAAAGAATAATTTAATTAAGCACCTTTATTGCTATCATACGCCATGGGCCAAAAGTATACTAATGACAATGAGAACACCCGCTACGTGACAGTTGACCTGTGGTGCATGAGGTCGTGCATTAATAAAACAAAGGGTTCAGTTACAACTACTCCAACTCGGTCCCCGTCAACAGCTCATTTTAGTATTAGAAATGTTGGAAAGCTAGATTGCGCATGTGCATGTTGATTAACGTGTGTTAGGAATTTTGTGGAAACATAAAATAATGGATATATTATAATTATATTCTAAGCTTTTAACAATATTCGGTGGTTTATATTCTCTAAATCTTAGCTTTTTGTAAAATAATAATTCACAAAATTCCAAACTCGTTAAGTAATGCAACTTGATGATTTAATTGTTAAACATAGTCATTATTCTAACGATAATTTTTATTGAAGTATGTAATTAATTATTAATTAGTATAACATTAAAAAATTATCCCAAACTTTTTATTGACCCCAACCAAGCCTGTCTACTTCTAAAACTTTTGAAAATATTGTGTCTTGGAAAACGATTTGGATTCTTTTATCTTTCTTGAATTCCATAATCGGATTTTGAAAGTCTGATTTTGGAGTCTTAAAAATGCAAATTGAATGAGTTCTCTTGAGTTGATGCAAAAAAAAAAAAGTAAAGTCGGAATTTTCAGTTTCGACCTTACGCTAAATGTGTTGTCTTTTATAAATTGAATCGAACATGGTAGCCCCGTCTTTAGCCTAAAGATGAAGTTGACAATACAACTTTTGTTTTTTTAAACCCACCTCTTAGATGTCAAATGATTTATAACTTTCAAGACCTACAAAGTCAGACTAGGGAGATGCAATTACGATACATATTATATCTATACTATATTATAATACATGAGGGAAGGATTCCTAAAAGTTAAGAACTTCTTCCCCCATTATTTATAAATAAACCCCTAGAATGAGGGTAAAGTGGTCTTTTAAACCATAATTATTTTTTAGTCCCTCAATCTATTACATTTAAATCCTTGACATTTAACATAATTATGGGTAATTAGTTACACTCCCCCCCCCCCCCTTTAATACTTTAATGTATTCCTGCGATATCTTACAACCCGTAATGTTTTAAAAAAATCCGAAGGTACCCTGACGATCGGCACATTTTTTTAAACGTTTCGATAGTTGTCTTTTTTAGTTTCGCCGTGCGTTCATAAAGTACAAATAGCCGATGCGTAAATGTACAATTGATTAAAGCCAACATTTGTTTTTTTTTTACCCAAGCCAGCTTTGACCATTACCTAGCTACCGTGCATTAACATTTGTTTTTTACCCAAGTTTTTTGTTTTGAACGACATTAATAAACTAAAATATTCCCTAATTTTACTTGTACAGAGTCAGTTTGTTGTGACATGTTTAATATAGTATAGATAAAACTCACAACAAACTTCCTATTAAATATGTCACAACAAACTAAACAGGATATGTGCATCTTATTTTAAAAACTTAAAACTCACAACAAATTTCCTAAATAAGTGGATGACCAATCTAAAACTAAACCCTAATGGACTACTATAAATACATAGCAAACACTCACAATTCTACATTTCTATTGCTAAACAGATTTAAAATATGGAGTCAGTTCTGAATTCACTTGAAGCGAAAAAACAAGCATGCGATATTGAAAATTCTAAGGTCGGTTCTATGATAAGTTTTGTTATATCGCAATAATGAATAATTGTTTTCTTTTATTTACTTTTATGTGAATACTAACTTATTTGATTTTTTAGATTCAACACACCAATTTAAACATCCCAGTTGTCGAACAAGCTTTTGTTAGTTGTTAAGTAATATTTTCGCTTATAATCTTTCATATTAACAAGTTCGTTATGTTATTATTTGGTGTTTTATTGTAGGATGATGGTGATAATAGTGTTGAAATTATTTCTTATGGTGCAATGTTCAGTCCATACAAGTCTAATCTTCAACGTCAATGTAGTAAAGAGGTAATTTTAAAATTTATTTAATCTTTTTTAAAATTTTATATTCAATATTTGTTTTTTTTATAAAATTTATTTAATCATTTTTTAACTTTTTTATTAAATTTTTGTTTTTTAAGGATCGGAAGTATGAGAATCAAAAGAAAAGATCTAAGAGACTCTCTGAATGGAAATGGGTCGAGGTTATAAATTTAGATGATTCTGAGGACGATGAGAAAGAAGATGAATTAGATGATACAGCTGATTCGAGCACAAACAAGAAAAACGGATCAAAAAAGAAGAGAAATTAGATGAAATATATCAAATGTTTTTATGTTTTTTTCATTTTCAGTTGTTTTTGTTTGATCTAGACTATCCCATGAATAATAAAGTTTATTTTATATTTGAAGTTTATGTTTTGTGTTATTTTATTGCACTTATAATTTACATCTCGATTGAATTAATATACTTTTGTCATTTGTTTAGCATTTTTTATTAACAAACGAATCTTTACATGTTTAAAACAGTTTTTCTATACTTTATTTATTATTAATTTTTATAACAAAACAAAACTTTGATATTTAGTAGATAGAAGATAAACTATGTTCCAAAATTTTAGGAATTATTTAATACTAATTTACGATATTAGTAGATAGATAGTAAACTATATCCCAAAATTTTAGGAATTATTTAATACTAATTTACGATATTTAGTAGATAAATAGTAAACTATGTCCCAAAATTTTAGGAATTATAAGTCAACTAATTAGGTCCTCCAAGTTAATTATATGGGATGAGGCATCGATGGCGAAACGTCAGGCGATAGCGGCAGTTGATCGAACATTGCAAGACATTATAAGTGTTAGGCTCTAATGTGTAACACTTATGACATATATCCACCACAATAATGTTATCATATACAAATAAGAAAACTACCAGCAACGAGTGCCGCAATCCAAAGTGTCGCCCCCGCCGCATCGCGCGAGCACCCTACTAGTTATTATATAATAAAAACACAACACTAAAACTAGTTATCCATATGGTTTTTTTCAAAAAAAAAAGTGCACAATTTTTAAAAAAATTATTTCAACTATTTTAATACATATAACAAATATTATTCCTACCAAATTCTACCTGTTACTTTGTTAACATATATTTTTTGTGTTTCACTAGTAAAATGATTTTCTATCTATATAAGAAAAAGAATAACTAGTCAATAAACGAAAACATTTTTATATAGTAGTGGTAACATGCTAACGTGAACACATGGAATGCTAAAATGCGCATAACGAGAAAAGAGAGAGAAGACTCACTATAGCGTGCATTGGATAAGTTGCCATACGGAACGTAGTCGTAAATAACAAGCTTCTCATCCGCACCCCAATAGAATCCCCGAATCCGAACCAGATTCGGGTGAACCAGTTTCGCAATGACCCGAACTTGGTTCTCAAAGTCCCTAAACCGCTCCAACCCATTCTCCCCGATCCGTCTAACCGCCAAAGCCGTACCGTCCTCCAACACCGCCTTGTATATTATACTCGACCCGGATGTTCCAAGTATATACGCTGACGCTTTCAATAACGTCTCTAGCTCCAACTCTTTATCGCCCCCGTCAACCGTCACCAACCCCTTCTTCTCCCCTTCTTTTCCCATCAAATCGTCGGGTTTATCCTTTTCTGATTGCGCCATTTCGGTATCCGAGCCTTCCGAGCTTGAAATTTCGCTTAGTTCTTCGCCTTCCGTGCTTTTTCTCTTCATCAAACATCCCCATGAGCGTAACGTTTTACGCTCGTCATCATCCGATGATGCCGCCCAATTGTTATCCTTACTTGGACCTATAACGAAAGAAAATATATTAGTTAGAGTTTATTGTATATAATACAATGTTACATTATTGTTATATAAATATACACAAAAAATATATTAGTTAGATATTCTATATAATACACAATACATTTATTGTTATATAAATATAAAAAAAATTATAAATAAATAGTTGATCAATAATACGCAGTACCTTTATTGTTGTTCTGTTGATCAGTTGATGTATCTCGGTGACGTTTTTTCATAATGTAAACAAAAATCATCGCCAAAACCGCTACCAACGCGACGTCTCCAACCACGATCCACACAATCGTGCTCGTTTTAAACCGGGTTTTCGACGACGAATCCGTATCCGACGAATTGCTCGAACGAGACGACGGGATCGTTTCAGGGATACCCGCGATAGCCGGAGGGTACGTCGCAGAATCCGAAGACACATTAGGTGGAGTAGAAAAAGACGAAGGAATCACACATAATTTTTTCAACGGTTTCCCACAAAGCTCCAGATTTCCGGCAAACGATCGTTCAGTTTGGTTGAAGAAAACACTAGATTCCGGAATTGCACCCGTCAGATTATTAAACGACAAATCAATTGTCGCGTTTGTTGAGAATCTGTTCGCGAATTCTTCCGGAATCTCGCCGGAAATATTGTTGTGTGAAATGTTAAAGTATTCAACATCCCCACCACCAAAATGTTCCGGTAACTTTCCGGTGATGAAGTTACTCGACAGATCCAAAACTTTAACCGAATCAAACCCACCGGAGATCTCACCGAAAAAGTAATTACCCTTCAACGAAACCACCGTTAAGTTGGGAAGCAATGCAAGGTTTACCGGCAGTTTTCCGGCTAACAAGTTACCGGAAACGTTAAGAATCCGAAGACTCTTCCACCCGCCAACGAACTCATAAATCTCGCCGGAGATTAAATTATTTGATAAGTCAAGAGACTCGAGTTCAACCGCATTGTATAACGACAATGGAATGGTTCCGTTGACTGAATTATTCGATAGGTTGACTTCACGAAGGTGTTCGATTAAACCTAAGTTGGCGGGAAGGGAGGCGGTGAGTCCGGAATTAGGGAGTGATATTCCGGTGACGCGAGTGTCGGTGAGGAAAGTTTGGCATACGACGCCGTTCCATGAGCATGGAGATTCGTCTGAGTAGTTCCATGTGTTTAGGACGTTAAGAGGGTCGGTTAAAACAGAGTATTTGAATGAGAGTAAGAGGATGCCGTCAATTGAGAGGCCAAATGTTTGATGGATTGTTAGTAGAAGAAGAAATGGAATGTTTTTGAAGTGGTTGTTGTTCATGGTGTTTCAGAAGAGGAATCATACATGTCCTGTTGGTGGTGAAAGAGTGAGAGATTTATGACAACTTTTAGTTACAAGTAGAATAATATGAGAGAGAGAGAGAGAGAGATTATTGGCAAATGAAAACAGATGTTCAACTCTGGTATGATAAGAATTTGACCTGATCAATATCAATCATTCAATTGTACTTTTCATCTCAATCTTCTTGTGTTAAATTCACAAAAAATTTGTTTGGTTTTTATATGTTTATTAACTAGTTTTTGTTATGTCTCCACGTGTATTGTGCGGCGCTAAGCTGAATATATTTTTTTTTATAATATGTATGTCTGTATTTTAGTTACTTGCCATACAACTCATAACATGATCTAAAAAACTAATTATACTGAGTCAACAAATTAAAACTAAACACTATCATACTTTTGCTAAAAAAAAATAAAACGATGGAAAAACTATAATTTTAAACTAGTAGAAAATTTGTAATTTTTCAGGACAAATGAGCATGTGTCAGGCAGCCACTGCCTGGCCGAGTCAACCAATTAACACAAAACACTACCATAGTTTTGTTAAAAAAAATAAAACAATGGCATGACTATAAATTTACACCGTGAGCAAAATAGTAATTTGACAGGAAAAAAAATAAAAAAGATGACAAAACTGTAAATTTGAACTGATTGCAAAATCATAATTTGCTAGGAGAAGGAAACATAAAACCAATGGAAAATGTAAATTTAAACGGGAGAAAATCGTATTTTTGGCTTAACCAATTAGGAGGTGTTAGACAGGTGCCTGACACTATTCCCCACCATATACAAAATGTTTTGTTTTTACTTAAGTTATTATAAATATATATATATATATATTGAAGACTTTCTTTTTATTCCTTTTGATTGTATTGAAGAAAAAGATAATAGTATTATTTTTATACAACTTTTTAGAAGAGAAAGGTGTATAAAAAATAATATTATAATGTAATATCTGTCGTTTGTTTCAACATAATATTATTTAGTTTGATGCTTTCATAAACCCTCTTTTTTAGTAACAGTATTTAGTGCCCCGCCCTCAATTTTGACACCACCAAAATAGGTTATAATAATCATGTTTTGTATTAGCTCATATATCATGTTTATAAAACTGGTCAAACGAATATGACATGGTTTGATAAATTTACCCATTTAAAAAGTTTGGATTGTTTAAATAGGTTTATTAGAAAAGTGTTAACATTTAAAGTTTTAATTTGATTTCTCAATTTATATATAACTCTTCCGAAATTAAATATTTTTCTTCAACTCTTTTAAGTTTTAACATCTCTTAATTTCTCGAGAGCAACGTAATGCCTTACAGCTAATTCTCATATTCCAATCCTTTATATTCGGCTTTTTTTATTATCAAGTTAAGTATATAAATTAAAGTTTATTAATTAGAAATGAAAGATAAACAACCATAAAGACATCAATTAAAAAGAAAGATGAAAGACAAGTTTATTAATTAGAAATGAAAGATAAACAACCATTAAGACATCAATTAAAAAGAAAGATGAAAGACGTCAATTTACATTAAAAGGGTTTATTTAAACTTAAATTCTTTTTTGATTTAAATTATTATTAATTCATTATGTATTACGTTTTTTTTTTTCTTGAATCACAACGCTTATTCGTACTCTATTAAACCAATAATTATAAAATATTCACCATTCCTCAAGTAGGCTAGCTACACAGATTCTAAAATTACTAATGTCCGTAAATGAATATTAAAAGTTTTTACCAAAAAAAACGAATACATGTGTACGAGCTAACATTTATATTTTTAGTACAGCTGATTTTTTATTACCTATTTAAAATCCAATCAAAATTTTCAACACAACTCAAATTCGATTACAATCTAATAATAACTACTTAGAACGTGGGTATGGTGGAGCTTGGGTTGGGCTTGGGTTGACACTTGGAATTGGAGCCCCCCACCGCCTAGTGACGTGTCTGTGGGGTATGGCGGGGCGTGGGTTGGGTGCACCGCTTGGCAGATTATGTAAAAAAAAATTACAAAAAATTTATAAAATTCACACAACATTACATAATACCTAAAAATTACAAAATAAAAAACTTAGAGCGTTAGGTAAATTTCAAAAAGGGCGATCTTGTCGAACGTCTTTCGCTCCTTGCCTAGAAATTCAATGTTCTCCACTGCCACCCGGTCCTCGTGGCTTAAATCGCCGCTCGGAACCGCTTCGTAGTAAGCCTTGAAATGATCGAGCTTGGGCCGTAGCTCGCGCCATTTATGTTGGTACGCGTTGAGGTTGTGGTGGTCGTGTCGGACGTTATGTTTGTAGGTTGCGAATGCTTTCGGCCAATATCGTGTTTGGCCGGGTTGCCGACCCTTCATAGCGTCAACGACGCTTGTGACGAGAGTCAATTCTTCCTCGTGGGTCCAGGATGCCATCTTATTCGGGTTGGGGTAGCGTGTTCGTGGGATCAAGTGGGTAGCCGGTGGGGTAGCGGTGGATAGTGACGGTTTGGGATGGGGTAGCCGGTGGGGTTGGGGGTTACATTTATAGGGGATGTTGGGGTTGGGGTGACCGCTTGGCTTGGCCAAACGGTTTGAATTTAAAATTCAAACTTTCAAATGGCCCGCTATGACATGGCGGGTCAGCTATGACATGGCGGGGTCAGCAAATAGGAGGCCGACAGCTAGGATGTCAAGATCGCCCCACGCCCGGCTTGAAACCCAAGCCCCAAGGGCCACGCCCCAACCCAAGCCCACCCGGGGTGGTGGCGTGGGAGTTTTCCTCCAACCCACGCCCCAACCCAAGCCCCATAGTCTTAGCATATTATTATAGGGTGTACCTATTGGCACACCCATTTGCCTATCTACACACCTTAAAAGATGTTTTTTGTCCTTATATGAACAACCTGCAGTGTCGAACTGTGGCCAAAACGCCGAGCTTTGGCCGCGTTTTGGTCCTGTCAACCAGACAAAAGACTGACACCCGGTCTGGTTGACAAAACCAAAACGCGGCCAAAGCTCGGCGTTTTGGTCCGGTCAACAGACCCGTCAGACACCCGTCAGTCTTTGTCTGGTTAACCGGACCAAAACGCCGCGTTTTGGCCACAGTTCGACACTGCAGGATGTGCACATAAGGACAAAAAACACCTTTTTGGGATGGCTATCTACACACCAAGACCAAGTGTGTAGATAGTTTGGGCCTTCTTAAAATATAGACATGTAGCAAGTCAAGGATGACAAATTAAACAACGGACGTGTAATTCACTCATAATTAAATACCTTGCCTCGTACGAATCACGTATCTTATTGTATTAACCTCCTCTTGATCTGAATGTCAAAGCTACTGTTGACAACCACTCTTCCGAAGATGTTGAGACGCAAAGTAATGAGGTCGTCCCCCAGGATCCGATTTCGGAGGAGGGCTCGGATAAGGTTGCGGAAACAGTTAGGGAGCCGGAGGTGGAGGTTTTGGAAGCGGATGGTACGATTGAGATAGGCGAAGTTGTGGGAGTTAACCTTCAGATGCATAGAGACCTGGTGATGGATATAATTAGGGACGAAGGCTTTCAATCGGGTAAACAATGAATTTTCTTTCAATTAATATCAGAGGTATGGGGGCAGAGGCTAAAGCGGCTTGGGTGACAGGAACATAAGGTGGACTTTGTGGCGATTCAAGAAACGCAGATTGATGAGGTTAGTTCTTCTCTTTCTTCCAAATATTGGGGTATTTCTGAATTCCAATCGGAGTCGGTTGGGGCTGCTGGGAGATCAGGGGGGCTGTTATGCATATGGGACCCACAGGTTTTTCGGATGCAGGATGTTTCTAAACACCGCCACTTCCTTTTGGTTAAGGGGGTTATGAAAGGAAACAATCAAGCCCTTAATGTTATGAATGTCTATGCTCCTCACAGCAACTCGGAGAAAAAAATGCTATGGAATAATATTCGCGAGATCATAAGTGCAGGTGCTGGGCAATGGGTTTTATTGGGAGATTTCAATGCAGTCAGAGGTCCGGAAGACAGATTGAACTCAGGATTTAATAGAGTGTGTGCTCATGATTTTAATGAGTTTATTGACTATATCGACTTTGTGGAGTACATTATGAGAGGTCAAAAATTTACTTTCCTAGCCCCGAACTCAAATAAACTTAGCAAAATTGATAGGGTGCTGGTTAGTAGGAATTTTTTTGACGTTTGGCCTGATGCTTGTTTGAGAGCGTTGCCTAGAACGCTTTCCGATCACTGCCCTTTGCTCCTCGAGACGGTCAAAAGAAATTTTGGGGCCAAACCTTTCAGATTTTTTAATTCCTGGCTCGAAAAGGTGGGTTTCGAAGAGATGTTGGAAAATGCAGTTGCCTCTTATGCCAATGTGGGAGTGAATCCTGATGTGGTCTTGACCAATAAATTTAAACATTTAAGAAATTGCATTAGAACGTGGAGAAGCAATCAGGAAAGTATAGAGAAGGAAGATTATGAGAGAGACAAAGAGGAGCTAGAAAAATTGGATCAAATTGTAGAAAACAGGGACCTGGAGGAGGAGGAAGTTTGGATAAAAGAGGAATGTTTAAGTAATATCCGGGTTCGCGAGTATCTTATTGCTTTGGACTTAAAGCAAAAATCACGGTGTAGATGGGCGGTTGAGGGGGACGAGAATTCTGCTTTTTTTCACAGGCTCATAAATAATAGAAGAAAGAAAAATGGTATTCCGGGGCTTAGCATGGGAGGAACATGGATCTCTAATCCTAAAGATATTAAAAAAGAAGTCCTTAGATTTTTCCGTGATCATTTTTCGGAAAAGGTTAGGCACCGTCCCAGGTTGGATTGTTCGGGTATTAGCAAGCTGGAGCCGGAGGATGGGGACGGTTTAACTTGTCCTTTTTCGGTCAAAGAAATAGAGGACGCGGTTTTCGAATGCGGTTCTGATAAGGCCCCGGGCCCGGATGGCTTTAACCTCAAGTTCATAAAGCATTTCTGGAAGTATTTTGAGGCGGATTTTAAAGATATTATGAACCACTTCCATGAGTCGGGGTTGATTGACAGGATGAGTAGTACGTCTTTCATCACTCTTGTTCCTAAAGTGGTGGATCCGATAAGTTTGAAGGACTACAGGCCCATTAACCTTATAGGGGTTATTAGTAAAGTTATTTCGAAGATTCTTGCGAACCGGCTTAAGAAAGTTGTCGAAAGTTGTCGGTAGAGTCGTGTCGGATTCCCAGTCTGCTTTCCTTAGAGATAGGTATATTCTGGACAGTCCTTTGATCCTCAGTGAGATTTGGTCGTGGTTAAAGAAAAACAGGAGAAAAGCGTTCATCTTCAAAATTGATTTTGAAAAGGCATACGACAACGTCAACTGGGATTTTTTGTTAGATACTTTGGCTCAAATGGGTTTTCCTCCTCTTTGGTGCAAATGGGTGAAGGGCGTTCTGGCGTCAGCGAGGTCGTCGATTCTGGTTAATGGCTCTCCGACCTTTGATTTTCAATGCGAGAAAGGCCTTCGGCAAGGTGATCCTCTGTCGCCTTTTCTGTTCCTAATTGTTATGGAGGCCTTTTCGTTTATGGTTTCTAAAGCGTGCAACGCGGGGAGACTGAAAGGTATTAGACTTCCTAACGGGGGCCCAGTGGTTTCTCATCTTCTTTATGCGGATGATGCTTTAATAGTTGGTGAATGGTCTGAGGAAAATATTAGAGTTGTGGCTAGAATTCTGCGGGTTTTCCATGCGTGCTCAGGTTTGAAGATTAATTTCCACAAGTCTCATATTTTTGGGGTTGGTATCGACGAGGAGGCTCTCGATATTATGGCTTCAAACATTGGGTGTCTTAAAGGGGTGGCTCCGTTCAAATACCTAGGAATCCCGCTTGGTGCAAATATGAATAGAGTTAAAAACTGGGAGCCTATAGTGAAGATTTTCCAAAGTCGGTTAGCCGCTTGGAAAGCTCAGTCTTTGTCGATTGGGGGCAGGTTGATCCTTATTAAAGTGGTTTTAGAGAGCCTTCCCATTTATTATTTCTCGTTGTTTAAAGCACCGGCTAAAGTGATCGACAAGTTGGAGTCCCTTATGAGGAGTTTTCTGTGGGGAGGCACGGAGGAGATCAGAAAAATTCATTGGGTAGCCTGGGAAGTTGTCACGAGTCCTAAGAAGGCCGGTGGCTTAGGTATTAGCAACCTTAAATTGGTGAATGAAGCTTTATTAGCTAAGTGGATTTGGCGCTTCAAAACGGAAGAAAATAATCTTTGGAGAAAAGTGGTCGCGGCTTGTCATAAAAGTAGGAGAGCTTGGTCGGGTTTACCGTCTAACCCTACTCTTTCGGGTATTTGGAAGAATTTAACATCTTTAGATAAGAAGTTTTTGGTGAACGGCAAAAGAATTCGCAGTTTTATTAAAGGTGTGGTGGGTAACGGAACCAGTATTCGTTTCTGGATTGATGTTTGGTTAGGAGAGATCCCGCTCATGGATAGATGGCCTTGTCTTTTCGCTTTGGAATTGGTCAAAGACTGTTTGATTTCCGATCGGGTTCCGGCTGCCAGGGGCTCTCTGAATCAGCTCTGGAACTGGTCGAGTCAGCCTTCCTCTGAAGCTGAATTGGCTGAATTAATGGATTGCGAGGTGGAGTTGCAAAATGTCATTCTCTCTTCTACCAAGGACAGATGGGTCTGGATTCCCGAAGCCTCAGGTTTGTTCTCTACAACGTCTTTTAAAGTCTTGGTTAGGGGGTCTCCGAACCCGGGTGCTTTGGGCCAGTTCAGGAGATGTGCGTGGGTACCTCTTAAATGCGATGTCTTCATGTGGCGTGCTTCTTTAGATCGGATTCCAACGAGACAATCGTTATCTAGAAGAAACATCTTTTTGGAATCCAGGGATTGCGCTCTTTGTGGTGGTATGGAGGAGTCGGTGGATCATATTTTCACAGGGTGTGAGGTTGCTTTGGATGTGTGGAATCGCTTGTGTCAGTGGGCTAAGCTCCCCCCTTTTTTCGCGTTCTCGTTCAAGGATATTTTGGGCTTGCATTTAGGTGTGGTGGGGGAGAAAAAGGCTAAAGAATTGATCCGCGGGTTGGTTATAGTGGCTTGTTGGAGCATTTGGAAAGCGAGGAACGGCAGGATATTCTCGAACGGGTCCGATAGCAGTGAAGATATATTCAGGGAGGTGAAGTCTCTTGGTTTTTTCTGGTTGAAAAATCGGTCTAAGTTTTGTAATTTAGTTTGGGACGAATGGTGTAAGTTTCCTTTGTATATGTTGTAGTTGTAGGGCTCGGCCGGTGTTTTTGGTCGGTCGGTGTTCGTTTCTTAATAAAATTTACCTTTCAAAAAAAAAAAAAAAACCTATAGACTTAAATTCTCAAAGGGTTGACCGAGTACACCCAGGAAAATATAGATGATATGTAAGTTAGCCTGTGAAAAAATATAGAGATATTTACGTCTATGTTATTGAATGAACGTTTATTTTATTTTATATTTAGACAAAATAAGGAAGTAATGAAAACTTGGATAAAATATTTTTTTAAAGGAGAACTTCATAAACACACACCTGAGCTCGAAAACCGAGCCAGGAAGCAACTACAAAGGGAACATTACAAGGAAAAATTACACAAATTCAACCACGAGATATGGTTGTTTCTCGACCTATATTTAAACCAAAGAAACCCAAAGGACTTTATTTCACTAAAAATGCTCTCTACTTTAGCCTCAACACTCGAAAATAAGGACTTATTGCGAGCCATCCACAAACACCAAATAGCCGTATACATAATGCCTTGAACAATCGACTTCTCCGAAGCTTTTAAACGGGCCGACTTATGCACTTCCAAGAGATCTTTGAATGAAAAATAAAAAATAGGGGGATATTACACCACCGACTAACCTTTTGCCACACAATGGTCGCTATGATGCACGAAGTGAAAAGGTGATCCACCGACTCATCATCCGATTTGCATAAAGGACACAGACCCTCCCCGACCTCTATCCCCCTCCTCCTTAATGCGTTCGCAGTAGGAATTCTTTCCATCTCAGCTTTCCATACAAACAAATTGCACTTGCTTGGCACCCACTTGTTCCAGACGAGAGTGAAACTGACATTGATAACGGAATTTTTAGCCAGCATTACATTGACCGATCGGACAGAAAAGGAACCCGACGGGTCGCCCAGCCACCTCCAGCCATCTTCCCTATCACCCAATTGGACCGCAGCTAAATCCGATAAGAGGGCACTTAGTTCCCTCTCTTCGTCCTCAAGAACCGGGTCGTGTTTCCACAACCAAATACCGAGAAGCCGATCCCGAACCGTGCAAACTTTGACCATCTCGAGCGAAAAAAGATTCGGATATACTTCTCTAAGCGGTGTTTCCTTTAGCCACAGGTCCAGCCAAAACAATATCCGATCACCTTTACCCACAACCCCTCTAAAAAAATCCCCAAGCACGGTATTGCCTACTTTTATTGATGACAGACACAATAGTAGTCCACACCCCACTACACGACCTCTTGACCGGAAGGAAAGACCATCCTGGACCGCTAGAATGGATAGGATCCACCACTTTGACCCACATGTTGTTCTTTTCCCATTTGTACCTCCACTCCCACTTACTTAAAAGAATGATATTAATATTCTTGAGTTTGCTAATCCCAACCCCTCCGTCTTTTTTCGAAGAGGCAACTCTATCCCAAGCCACCCAGTGAGTTTTATTAACTTGACTCGCACCACCCCACAAAAAATTTTTAATCATCCTTTCTAAATCCGAATCTACTTAGTTATAGTTAACACCCTATAGTCAAAGACTTTCACATATAATATGGAATTATATACGTTCAAAAAAAATATGGAATTATAGTAGCATTTATTCTGTAATTATTACACCTTTAATACTAACGTGATACTCATTATGTATGTGAGTAGTATGAACAAATGAAAAGTGAGCCACGAGTCAATTGGTCTTTTTTTTAAGAGCTAAATTTCTCCTATTAATCATATATTTAATTAAAAAACTTTTAAAACTTGGTTAACACTCTCTCTCTGTGGCCGCCGGGAAGTGCTCGACGAAGAGGGTCTTTGCGGTATAGCGGGCTGGGTATTTTCGGCTTTTCGCCTTGAGAATAACTGTCTCCCTATCCTGTGTTAATCCAGATCCATTCGTCTTCTTGGTAGTGGCCGGTGCTTTCGTGGTTCTTGTTTCTTTGTTGCTGTGGGTTCGTGCCCGGGTTTCGATTGCTTAGTAGGTCTGTCACCGGTCGCGGCTACTGTGGTAGTTTAGCTAGACCAGTACGAATCCTATTAACCATTCATAAGCCCGCGGTTCGTCCCATGGAGGGTTCGGGTTCGGGTGCTTCCGGCTGTCGTGGTAGTGATGTGATTACCAAGTTCTTTGTCTCAAACCTCCCGGAATGTTGTACGCCATGGGAGCTGAGAAAGGGCCTTGAGGGTTTCGAGGTTATTTCGGGGACATACGTGGCTAAGAAAAGAGATAAAGATGGGTGCAGGTTTGGGTTTGTAAGTTTCTCTAATGTTAGTGATCGTTCTGAACTGAAGAAAGCACTCAAGGGTGTTAAGTTGGGTGATGTTAAACTAAAGATCAACATAGCAAAGTTTGCGTTGGAGAATTCCGGCATTCATCCTCAGACAAAGATTAAGAAAGGAAAGCAGGTTCAGGTCCCCTCAAGTTCGGAGTTTAGGAGCAATATGTTTAAGTTCAGGGATGCTAGATCTTTCTGGGACGTTTTGGGGAATTCTTCCGGGGCAGGTAAAACTGATTTGGAGGCTGGAGGCACGAAGTCGGCTGATCGCTCAGTGAGTAAAGTCTTTATAGTGCCAGATAGAACGTTAGTTTTCAAAGAGTTCTTTGGGGTGGCCGTTGTCGGGAGAACGGTGGACTTAGAAACCTTGGTTGATCTCGATAAACTTTTTTCGGATTGCTAAGGTTCCGTATTCTAGGATCCAGTACTTGGGAGGGCTCTCAATTCTTATTTCTTTTGGGAAAGTTTTGCACGTTCCAAATGGGTTCAACGAGGAACTTGATTTGTCACTGGTTAGGGTGGGGGTCCTTGCGGGGGAAGCTCAGAGAATCAACGAAGTGGTTACTTTGAGTTGGAAAAGTAGAAACTTTAGAGTTTGGGTTGAAGAGGAAAAGGATGCCTGGTTACCGGACTGTCTGGGTTGCTCGATCGGTTTCCAGTTTTCCTTGGGCTTGGGGTTACCCATGATGTCTTCGCCGGTCAGTTTTATGCCGGAAGATGGGTTACAGGTTAACGACGAGCAGGAGCAGGTGGGAGGGAAAATGGGATAAAAGAAGTCGCCTCAGTTAGATGAAGGGGTCTCGCATGGGGATCTTGGATCCATGCACGTAGAGAGAGAAAATGGCGGCGAGGGTGTGATTAAGGATTCTGGTATTTTCAATAATGCGGGGATCCCTAGGTCTGTGGGTGGGATACCAAAAGGTTCTTTGTTACACGAGGGAGTTGGTTTGAGTGGTGGGCCGATCTTTGGTGATACTAATGAGAATTATAATTTTATTTTGGCTTTGGGTGAGAAAGGTTCTAAGGCCCAAAGGAAGGCTGCCTCAGGCCCAAATAGGAGAAAGGGCCGGCCTGTTTCACAGACGGTTTCTCCTCCGGTGGATCAGAGGCCTAGGAAAAGAAACAGAACTGAGGAGAAGGATCTAGAACCAGGCTTTGGATTTATCGGCTTTACTTCGAGATCGCATGAGGGGAACGGCTTGGGGAATTTACCGGTCTCTAGTGACAATGGGGATATCGATCTTAATGTTAGGGCGGTGTCGGAGGACCTTTGTCCTCGTGAGCCGTCAGCCAGCGTTGTTCCGGATGAGTCTGAGGCCACACAGGCTGTTCCAACTGAGGTTCTTTGTGACGCCACGGTGAAGGAAGTGGAGAGCACTGTATGTATCGGGAGCAAAATTGGAGTCGATTTGCAGAACCATTCGGAGTTCATCAGACAGGTCATCTCATCATCAGGTATTAATGGAGTTTCCTCATGAATTTTCTGTCTATCAATTTGAGAGGGATTGGGGGGGGGGGGGATCATAAGGCTGGTTGGATTAAGAATATTAGGAAGGAATTTGGTGTTAACTTTATGGCAATTCAGGAATCTAAACGCAGTAACGTCTCTTGAGCTGATTTGGTGAATTTTTGGGGTAGCGGGAGCTTTGGTATGGAGACTGCTTGTGCTTCGGGTCTTTCGGGTGGATTAATTTGTTTACGGGATGAGAGCCTTTTTTCTTTGGAAGGGTCGAATAAAACAAAAACTTTCTGCATATCAGGGGTAAAATAACTGGGAGTAACTCGGTTGTTAATTTTTTGAATGTCTATGCTCCCCAAGGGGTTCCGACTAAAAAAGAGGTTTGGGATTTGTTGAGTGCTTTAATCGACAGTTACGATGGGTTTTGGGTCATCGGAGGTGATTTTAATGCTGTCCGTTTTCGAGAGGAAAAGATAAATTGTTCCTTCAAGCCCTCATGTGCTAGCAATTTTAATTCGTTCATCTTCGAGGCCGGGTTGGTTGAATTTGAAATGAGAGGGAGACAGTTCACTTGGCATTTCGAGAATAGACAGAAACTCAGTAAGCTCGACAGGTTTCTTGTCAACTCTGACTTCTTTAATAAGTGGCCGGAGGCTCACGTTCAGGTTTTACCCAATTTATGGTCAGACCATTGCCTAATCATCCTCTCTGCCAAATCCGTCAACTTTGGTGCTCGTCCCTTCAGGGTGTTCAACTCTTGGTTGGGGAAAGAGGGTTTTAAAGAAGTAGTAATTGAGGCGTGTAACAGTTTCTCGGTCTCGGGTTGCAATCATGATGTTAGGCTGGTCAGAAAATTGGGTTTTGTTCATAGTAAAATAAAGGAATGGAGAGACTCTATGTTATAAAAGGAAAGAGAGACGCTCTCGGTAGCGGAACAGGAAGTGGAGGGAATGGAAGCGCTTTTGGAGACTAGGGATTTATCGGAAGATGAGGATTGGGCTTTAGCTGAAAATAAAAAAATCATAGCCGAGGCCGAGTTAGCTAAAGTGATGGATCTCAAACAGAGGTCTCGTGTTAGATGGGCCAAAGAAGGGGATGAAAATTCTAAGTTTTTCCATACAATGATCAATTGTAGGAAGGCTTCCAACGTTATCCATGGTTTGTTTGTTGGGGAGGAGTGGGTCTCCAAACCTGCTCTTGTGAAGAAGGAGGTGTTCAACTTTTTCAGGTCGAAGTTTCAGGAGGAGTGCGTTAATCGGCCGAAGCTGATCTGCCCAAACCTTAAGAAGATTTCTGATCTCGATGCTTCCTGGATTGAATCTCGGTTCACTTTGGAAGAAATCAAATCTGCGGTGTTCGAATGTGGGGATGACCGGGCTCCCGGTCCTGATGGGTTTAATTTCCGCTTCTTTAAGCAATTTTGGAGCCTCTTTGAGGCTGATTTCTTGCATCTCATGTCGGCCTTTTTTGATTCGGGTAAGATTAATCCAGGTTGTGGCTCGTCGTTTATTGCTCTTATTCCGAAGAAGAGAGACCCCACGGGTTTAGGTGATTATCGCCCGATTAGTCTCGTCGGGGTTGTTAATAAGGTTGTGTCTAAAATCCTTGATAATAGACTGAAGAAGGTTCTTGGCTCGGTTATCTCGGTTTCCCAGTCTGCGTTCTTAGGTGGTAGGTTTATTTTAGACGGTCCCCTTATAATCAACGAGGTTTATTTATGGTTAAAAAGGATCAAAAGGAAGGCATTTCCCTTTAAAATCGACTTTGAAAAAGCCTATGATAATATTAATTGGGGCTTCATAGTTGACATCTTTAGTCAAATGGGTTTTGGTGCGAAGTGGTGCAGCTGGCTTTGGGGTATCCTTTCTTCGGCTAGGGCGTCTGTCCTAGTCAACGGGTCTCCAACCTTCGAGTTTAATTGCGGTAAAGGGATGAGGCAAGGTGATCCCATTTCCCCATTCCTGTTTGTGGTGGACATGGAAGCCCTTTCGTGTATTTTTGATAAAGCAGTGGAGGTTGGTGTCTTTTCGGGGATTAAGCTTCCGAACGATGGTCCGTCGCTGTCTCGTTTGTTCTTTGCGGATGACGCCCTGATCATTGGGGAATGGGGTGAGATTAACGCCATGAACGTGGTGAGAATTTTGAGGTGCTTCCACGCGTGTTCAGGGCTAAGGATTAATCTCAGCAAGTCTAACTTATATGGGATAGGGGCCAATAGTACGGAGGTGGAAGACTTGGCTAACGTGGTGGGGTGTAAACATGATACTCTTCCATTTAAATACCTTGCGTTGAAGGTTGGGGTGAATATGAATCGAATAAACAATTGGAAGCCTATGTACGATATGTTCGAATCCAGATTAGCTCTGTGGAAATCCGCTTTCTTGTCTATGGGCGGGAGAATTACGCTTATTCGTTCCGTTATTCAAAGCCTTCCGGGTTATTATTTTTCGTTGTACAAAGCTCCGGTTAAAGTTATTAAAGATTTGGAAGGCAAAATTAGGAAGTTTTTATGGGGAGGGTCTAACGAGGTAAAAAAAAACTCACTGGGTCTCTTGGGATGTCGTGGCTTCACGTATAAAAAGCGGTGGTTTGCGGCTTAGCAAACTTCATAATACCAACATCGCTCTTCTTAGCAAATGGGGACGGAGATACAAATGCGAGATAGATAACCATTTGGTTAAGGTGATTGACTCTATCTATGCCAGCGGGTCGGGTTGGTCGTTTTTACCAGACAAAAAATCCTTCAGTGGGGTATGGCATAACATTGTTGCTGTTTTCAACAAGCCGATTCAGGGAGGCTCGTTGCTTCGCAATCTGTTTAGAGGAGTTGTCGGCAGAGGTGATCGCATTCATTTTTAGTTGGATAATTGGGTGATGGATATCCCTTTTAAAGATTTATTCCCTCATCTGTTTTCGCTTGAAGTGGTTAAGTCTTGCCGGGTTCAGGAACGGTTAACATGTAATTGGCTTTGGAGGCATAACCCGACGTTAGACGACGAGTTGACGGAACTGGCGGCACTATTGAGGGCTGTTAATTTGGTCTCCTTGATCGAAGGTAACGATACGTGGGTTTGGAAGGGTGATAGCTCGGGAATCTTTTCGGTTGGCTCTGTCAAGAAGGTTCTGGAGGGTGTTCGTGCAGATGTCAGCGGCTTTTTAATTGAGAGCTCAGGTCAGAACTTCCGTTCAGCAGAGAGATGACGGTTCGACTTTTGGTGGGTCCCCTTTAGAGGATCTTTTTTACAACAACAATGATTATCAATTTTATTGTTTCATCATTTTTGCTGAGGGTGGCGCTATATTTCAAGCAAGCAGTAAAGTATTCTCCGGGGACTAGGCCATTGCTTCCGCAAAATCAGAAGTCCCAGGATAATACCCCAGATATCACTAAGCATAAAGACCTAGTATCTCAGAAAGAGGGACCTTTCAAACAAGATTTCGGGGGTTACCCATATATCCGAGAGATGTTCCCCACATAAAAGCAAGAAATTTTATGTTTATATCCCGAACAAACCTACTAAATGTGTAAAAACCTATCGGCATATCATCTGCAAGACTGCTTAACACATTTTACTTTACATTTCTTTAGCGTACTGCACCTGTCTAGCTGATGTACTATCATTTCCCCTTTTTACACAAACTCATTTTTACTTTTTCAAATGTTTTTGGATTTTGAAATTTTATCATGTTTTTGTATTTTTCTGCAAACTTTCTCCCCCTAAAAACAAAGACATATTTTTGTGTTTTTGTTTTTATCAAAAGCAGAAAATAAACTGTACAAAAACTTGACAACATAACGTGGATCACATCAGATCGCCGTCCTCCGCGGCTTCACACTCAGTTACCCTCACAGAAAACAGATTTTTCATCCCATTTAACTTCAAAAGATAGTTAAATCTCTTTCTATCAAAAGGTTTTATATAAAAATCAGCCTTCTGTTCATCGGTGTGTATATGTTCTATTCGGATCAACTTCTTCTCGTAGCAATCACAGATGAAGTGATGCCGAATTTCAATATGTTTAGTTTTCGAGTGGTGAACTGGGTTTTTTGTTATGTTAATAGCCGCTTCATTGTCCACAAAAATCGGAGTGTTCAAGAATTGCAAACCAAAGTCTCGCATCTGCTGTTGGATCCAAAGGATTTGAGAGCAACAGCTTGAGGCCGAAACGTATTCAGCCTCGCAGGTAGAGAGCGCTACTGAGGTTTGTTTCTTGCACTGCCAGGTAACCAGTCGAGTTCCAAAGAACTGACACCCAGTAGTGGTGGACTTTGCATTTTGTTTACAGCTACCAAAATCCGAATCAGCAAAACCTGTGAGAGAGAAATCGTCAGTCCTAGGATACCACAAGCCGGTGCTTGGGCAGCCTTTCAAATACCGTAAGATCCGTTTCACGATGGTCAGGTGTGACTATCGTGGGCTTGACTGATATCGTGCACATAAGCAAGTCGGATACATGATATCCGGGTGGGAAACAGTAAGATACATCAAGGATCCAATCATTGACCGATACAGTGTCTCTTCCACTTTTTCTCCACTCTCGTCTGGGCAAATCCCGTGATTCTGAGCTAGGGGGTTGATGTTGGACTAGATTGAGCCATGTTGAACTTTTCTAGAACATCGTTCACGTATTTAGTTTGATGAATAAAGATTCCTTCGGGCATTTGCTCCACCTGCAGCCCTAGGAAGAACTTCATCTCCTCCATCGAACTCATCTCGAATTTCTTTTTCATCACATTCTCAAAATCTTTACACAACTCGTCATTTTTCGATCCAAAGATGATATCGTCGACATAAATCTGCACGATCAAAAGATGCCCTGCAACCTCTTTGATAAACAACGTACTATTAACTGTCCCTCTGCTAAACCCGTTGGCCAGCAAATGTTGGGAGAGTGTCTCATACCAGGCTCTCGGGGCCTGGTGTAATTCGTAGAGCGCTTTGTCAAGAAGATAGACTTTGTTTTTGTGTACTAGATCGGTGAACCCCGGTGGTTGACCAACGTATAATTCTTCTTTGATTTTGCCGTATAGGAATGCAGACTTGACATCTAGCTGATAGACTTTGAATCCTTTCCATGACGCGAATGCCAGGAAGATTCTTATCGCCTCGAGCCTAGCTACAGGGGCATACACTTCAGTAAAATCGATCCCCTCCTGCTGGCTGAAACCCTGTACTACCAGTCGTGCTTTATTCCTCACAATCACACCTCTATCATCTCTTTTGCACTTGAAGACCCACTTTGTCTTTATCAGTTTCTGATTTTCAGGAAGGTCTACTAATCTCCAGACTCCCAACTTCTCAAACTGCTACAACTCTTCTTGCATAGCGTTCACCCAGCTGTCTTCAGTCAAAGCTTCCTTATATGTTATGGGTTTAATCTGCGAGATAAAACATTTAAGTGAGAATTCTTCCTGTAAAGGAGCAATAGAAGTATAAAAACAAGTAAGTGCTCTGTTGATCTGATCTCTCGTCTTTACTCCGCTCTGAAGATCACCAATAATCTGCTCTGAAGGATGATAAGACAGAGTTCTTGGCATTGCAGTGTCAGGCACATTAACTTCCGATTGCAAGTTCGTAATATCTAGATCACCGGTGTGATCCTCAGCTTCAGTCGTAGCAACATTTGGTTCCTCGTTAAAAGTCGGACTGGATTCTGAATCTGAGTCGTCAGAATTATCAAACGTTGGAGCTGGTTCCTCTGGTGGTTCGTGAGCAGTTCCACTTGGACTGGCCTTGTGATCGTTTGTACCAGTTGTAGGAATGTTTGTTCCCACATCAGGCTGAGAAACTACCAACGGTCTTGGCACCTGATCTTGTACCATAGATTGTTGCTATTGGTATAAGTAAGCTAGTTCCACTTCACTCGGCTCTGTCGGCAGTTGGAAAGACTCCCAGAGTTTGTCGTAATCGAACAGGAATCTTTGTCCGGGAAGTTGTGGTGGATCAGTATGCTTCTGACAATCCACATGCTGAACTTGAATTATCTTTCCTAGGCATGGTACGAACACTCTTTTCAGCGGGCTCGCATTTCCTACAAAGAAACCATCATTACTTTTAGCACCAAATTTGCCACCTTCATCTATAAAAGTACACGGATATCCAAATGGCTCTTAAAACTTCAAATTTGGCTTGTAACGATGAAGAAGCTCAAAACACGTTTTCTTATATTTCTTCACAGTTAGAACTCGATTCAATGTATAGCACGCCGCTGCCACTGCTTCACTCCAGAAAAATATTGGTAACTTGGAATCGGCAAGCATCGTTCGAGCTGTTTCAATGATGGTACTATTCTTTCGTTCAGCTACAACATTTTGCTGTGGAGTGTATGGTGCACTGAATTCATGAAGTATTCCCTTCTCATTACAGAACTCGAGCATGCGATTGTTCTTAAACTCCGTTCCATTGTCACTTCATATTCTCCTAATCGGCAGCTTATACAGCGTTTCCATTTTCTTGAACAAAATCATCAGCGACTCAAAAGTTTGGTCTTTTCTTTCCATGCACACTACCCACGAAAACCTTGTGAAGTCATCAGTAACCACCAGACAGTATAAGTCTCCGCTAACACTTTTTACATTGACTGGCCCGAACAAGTCCATATGCAACCTTTCAAGCGGGACTCTGATTGAATTCAGCAACTTCTGTGGATGCGACTTCTTTATCTGCTTTCCTTTCTTACATTCTACACAATCATCATTTAAATGAAAACATTTAAGATTCACGCCTTCAACTAAATCATTGTGTACAAGAAAGTTCATTTGTCTAACATGAATGTGGCCCATCTTTCGATGCCACATTTTTTACTCTTTTTCAGTAGCCTTTGTTTTTGTCACAAAACACTGTTTCTGATGATCAGTTGTTGTTGCGACACTCATATCAAGAATATACAAGTCATTTTCTCGTGGAGCTCGCAACAACACCATTTCTTCCGGAATTTTGAAACCAGGTTTTAAGACTAAACATTCGTTTTTAGTAAAGTGGACAGTAAATGATTTGTCACAGATCTGCGAAATACTCAGCAGATGGTTTTCAAGTTTAATTATATAGTTCACTTTATCAAACGAAATGACTCCATTCGTTAGAGTCCCTTGACCAACAATCCTTCCTCCCTGATTCCCAGCAAATCCCACGTATCCACCATTTCAAGATTTAACGTCATAAAGCAATGCTAGCATTCCGGTCATGTGTCCTGACACTCCGCTGTCCATTATCCACTTCGAGATGAACGACTTCGGAAGCCCCTGCAAACATCACAGACAATTTATTCAAATAATGAGGCCCATGATTTCTTAACAGTTGAAACACTACCAAACACAAGATCACAATCCACTTCAACTTTCGGAATACTAAAAATGACATTTGGAATCACAGGTTTAGTTTTTGGCTTTGACTTTCCCTCTTTGATTGGAGGAAATTCCTCAAGCAACTTATCAAGTTCAAATTCAAGCTTTTCCACATCATCTTGACGCTCTGATACCAATTGTAGGATCGTTTTACCGACCAAGTGAGTCAATCAGAGGTAATACACACTGTTTGAGAGGCGGAATCAAACAAACAGCTTAGAATCAGTAAGAATTGAGTAGAAAACAGATTGTTGTACTTTAAACTAGCTTCTCATTCAATATCAACGTGATTACACAGCGGAATTTTGACAGCACTTCGTTACACTCCCAGTAATTCCGTTTTCAAAACAGTTTCCATCTTTTTCTCTTCAACTGACGATTTTGGTTTTGCAACCCATGATTGATTCTCAAAAACTTTCATTTTTAGATAAATCTTTGAAGCCTTTTGGACTTTCGAAGATTTGCCAACCTCAAAAGTTGATTTTGACTTTTCTTCGGGCTTCAGAGACTTTCATGCATTGTTTGGCCATATGACCAATCTCATTGCAGCGATAACAAACTCTTTTGTCATATTCGACAAAAGTTGAATTGTACGACTCTTCTTTCAGCTTCTTCGCTGCATTGAAATCATCAATGGCTTTTTGACTGAAAATATACTCTTTTTCATCAACAAAGTTCATTCCTGCCACAAAAACATCATTCATTTTTTCCTTTGGCTTTACCTCCTTTTTAGCCATTTTCTTTTCAAAACCAATACCTTTGTTTTTAAAATTGTTTCCATTTCTCTTGTTAGACCCATTGTTACCCACCCAAACTTTCTTTCCTGAGTTGTTAGGTTGTGACTTAACAAAAGACTTTTTGGGTTTTGAAAAATACTCTTTGTTGTTCACCTCAGAAATGTCAATTTCGACCAATTTAAACACCTTTTCAACATTCTCAATTCTAGCATTTTGGAGCGGATACTCAAAATCAGAATAAAGCTTGTCAGTTCCAATCATTGTGTAAACCACAATGATTGGATCATCATTCGTGACTTTGTCTGATTTTGGTATGAATCTGTCTAAGAAGTTACCATCTTCTTCAGACTCAGACATGGAGTTCTCAAAATGAGTTTTCACAATCTCAGACTCCGAGTTATCACTCTCTTCGTCTAACACTTGGTCAACAACGGTCTTGATAACTTGTAACTCATTGTCAGTGTCGAACGGAGAGAATGTAACATCAATACTTTCAGGTAACTCATTCTCAATGGTTTTCAGTTTGAGGTTCAAAGCAGCTTCCACCCCATCTGGATACTTTTGAGTGTAATGATTCCACATTGGGGGTGGAACACTGTTAAAGACAGGTGTTGCATTTGGTTGTTGTGGGACAATCTGTTCAATTACATATGAAGATGCAACATAACTCATCAACTTCTTATCAATTCTTTCATTCTCAATTTTTGTTAACTCCAATTCTTTTTTCAATGAAGCAATCGTGTCCAAATGAAAGTTGATTTCTTTTTGTTTATAAAAAACTGTTGATTTTAACTATTTTGTGGCTTTATCGTTTTCAAGACTCTCCTTTTGAATCATTTTGATAGATTTAGCCAACTTGTCATACGCTTCTTTTACTTCACTCAAATCAAATTTAACCTCATCAGTGTATTGTTTCAATTCCTGAAACTTTTTGTCTTTTTCAAGACATTCCATGCATGGTTTTGAACAATTTTTGCATGAAGTTTCAGAGATTGAATCAATCTTTTCAACAATCCTTTCCTCTTGCTCAAAATCAACATCATGTTTACCGACATTATCAGACTCTGACTCAGACACTCCTTCGGTTTTGACCTCCTCACTTTCAGATTTCCCCTCAGACTCCATTTGACCTGACTCTGTTTTGACCGACACACTTTCAACTGACTCAGTATCAACAGACTCTGGTTTTACAGATTCTGTGTCTACCTCTTTCAGTTTTGCCATTAATGCTTTGTCAGCAATCTCTTTCAGTGTCTCTTCAGTCATTTCTTTGGAGACATCAATAATCTGTTCAACCGGAGCTTTCTCAGTGTCATACTGTGGGCAAAATCCGGTTGTTGGCTCACTAAAAAAACCTGCAAAAGAATCAAACACATTAGGAGGCATAATTGATTTTAAAGAACTAGCTAAAACCTCCTGTTCGGACTGATAATAGTAGACTTCTGCAGCAATTTCTTCGAGATCAACCGAACTTTCTTCAGACACATCTTCACTAACAACCTCTGTTTCAACAACACTCTCCGATACCTCCACAATCTCAGTCATCATTGCTCTACCCTCACTGCCCGGGATATACTTGTCCCAACTGAACCCTTCAGCTACCTTCTCATCATCTTGGTTGACAATAAGAGCTTTTTCCGGCTTATTTTCGATCTGAGGTCTTTGAACGATAGGTTGTTGATTTGTCTTGTGATAGATCGCCTGTCTGTAGTAATCATTGGTAAATGGATTTTGGTGATTGTTGACCTCTCTATTCGGACACTCCCGCTTAAAATGTCCCTTCTCTTTACATCTGAAACAAGTCACTTTGGACTTATCAAAACCAAGTTTTTGATCCGATTCTGACAAACTGTTTCGACCCGTAATTTCCATAAATCTTTGTGCTCTTCTAACCAAACTAGCCATCCCTCACTTGATATCAATCAATTCTAACTCATCTGGATCGATTTGGTCGTAATCCTCCTTTGTCATATCTGGATTACCGATCCTCCCAGCTACCAAACTCTCATATGATTCAAGAACGGAAGCTAACAGTGCAATGTGTAGCTTTGCAGCTGCTTCTGTAAACTCTTGTCCATTTTTTATGTTTACAGCAATGTTACACTGTATCCCAGAAACATATCCCTGATTGTTCGAGCTTGAAGAGCTTTGTGGAGACATTTGTTCTGATGTCTTGGGATTCGGCTCATAACTTGCAAACGGTGAAGGCTTGTTGTTGCTTGAAGTACTAGACGAAGCACCAGATGTTGAATCTGCACTGAAAGCTGTTTGAATCTTCGGGCTTAGATTCGTTGTTGCCGGAGAACTGCCTTTGTAATATAGTGAAACATCCTGTTGAACATTTGCAGAATTCATCTGTTTAATCTTTGTTAACTCTAACTCATGTGCTTCGATCTTCTCTATGAAACCACTAAGATTCAAATTAACATAATCTGAATTGTTCTTCATCACCAGCAAATAAGTACCCCATTCATCGTATGGCAATGCATCCACCAATTTATCAATCCACTCCTCATTAGTCTTGGTTATTTCCAATCTCCCCATCTCCACAACTAGATGGCAGTATCTTTCAATCAATTGTTTTGTAGTTTCACCCTTCATACCAGTGAAGATGTCAGATTGTTTCTTTATCAAATCCTTTTTGCTTTTGATCATGGACACACTCCCTTTAAACTTTATTTGCAGCGACTGCCAAATAGATTGTGAATTATCCTCATGCTGCAACAACACCAAGATATCCTCTTTAATTTCCTGTTGAAGAATACTCATCATCTTCTTCTCTGCCTTAAAATCTTCTTGTTCAGTTTGTGTCAAACTACCAATCGGCTTCACAAGACCTAAACCATCTTTTGGAGGAACATATTTCGATATCTTCATCCAGCACTCAAAGTGGTTTGTTTGAACACATGTCTTAAACCTTCCAGACCAACCCGAATACTCATCGATATTCAACAGTTTAGGTGGTTTCTGCATCGTCCCTAACTCATTCTCCATATTGACGTTTTGTACTATACTGGCTGGGTTTTGTGCTGCCGTCATTCCACCGCCGGCAAAGAAGTTATAAAATCTTGATTCTCCATTTTAAGAAATCAGTTTACCGAAAAATTTTTCAAGTTTTGAAAACAGTCTTTTCAAGCGAAATTACACAAAATCAGACTTTCAAACGGAATTACGAACAAGATGGACTTTCAAACGGAATCAGCTTCAAGCGAGATTAACTTTCAAATGAGATTACTTATTCAAACGAGATTACACCTTCAAGCGAAATCAGGTGCCATCTCAAACGGAATTAACCAAAATCCTGATTTCAAGCGAAATAAGCCAAGTTATTCAAACGGAATCACTATTTCAAACGGAATGAGCTATTTCGTTTGAAATAACAACAACTTTTCAAACGGAATAAGCAGTTTCAAGTGAAATAAGAACACTTTTTCAAACGAAATCCCTTGGCTCGTTCAAGCGAAATTAGGTTTTTGGTCCATTTTTATCACTTTTACTTTGAATTTTGATCTGATACTCTCAAGGGTTTGTTAAAACAAAGTTTTACACACAATATCAGAAATTCAGTCCATTTTGTCCGTTAAATTGTCTAAAAGTCCAAGAAAGTGTAGAAAAAGTCACTGATTAAAGTGTATTGACTCATAACTGGCTCTGATACCAATTGTAGGATCGTTTTACCGACCAAGTGAGTCAATCAGAGGCAATACACACTGTTTGAGAGGCGGAATCAAACAAACAGCTTAGAATCAGTAAGAATTGAGTAGAAAACAGATTGTTGTACTTTAAACTAGCTTCTCATTAAATATCAACGTGATTACACAGCGGAATTTTGACAGCACTTCGTTACACTCCCAGTAATTCCGTTTGAAAATGAGAAACAAACATCCCTATATATAGGGCAGCTAATTTCGCTTGAAATGACACCTTGTCATTTCAAGCGGAATTAACATGTTAATTTCGTTTGAAATGACAAGGTGTCATTTCAAGCGAAATTACCACTAAAACACATAAAATTACATTCAGACCCCTGAACTTTACATATTTGACACTTTTGACCCTTATACATCATGACCTAGACTTAAGACGTAGGCTATAGACATCGTGCACCAACAATTTTTTTATCTTTAATTATTATTATTATTACTAGTATTTGTTTTTAAAACTTTATTTTATTTAAAAAGAAACTTTTTTTGATTATTTGAAAAATAAACGTTTTCTTACGTTTTAAACTAAAGCGAGTCATTTTAATTTTGAAATGGATTTTTTTGTTCATAGCAGCTTGAAGTGGGTATTCAAATTCAGTTTGTATAAACAATGATACACAAAAATTTAAATGAAGCTTTAAAGCCAACCGACTTAAATAACGTTATATTTTCTTTTTACGTCTTATTACTTTTAATAAATAAAAATTGTTAATTATATTAAAAAACATTTTAATGTAATAATAATACTAATAGAAATAGAAATAGAAACAGAAAGATGAGAGAACAAAATACGAAATAAATAAAAATATACAAGCAAGTTTTTTTTTTTCAAAAAAAGTTCTGAAACTTTTTTATTGCATAAAATATATTGTTTTTATTAATTTAAGTGACGTTTTATAGAAACATAATAAAATACTAGTAAGAGAAAGTGTCTTCAAATTATAGAAACACATTAGTTTTGAAAAACAATATTTGAATTGTTTAGAGGGGTGAAATTTGACAACTTTTAAACTATATTTTTAGAAAGAGGTGTATGACTAGTAAAAAAGGGGGTGCATTTAGCCAACCCCTTGTTTTTATTATATTTTATGGTTAGTAATTAAATAGCCTTTTATTGTTATTAATATATATGATGTTGGTTAATGCTTAAAAATTAAAATCATTAAATATCATTTTTCCCATCATGTAGTTTAATTCATTCTTTATTAATTTTAATTCATTTTTACGTTACAAATTTGATTAATTCTTATTACTTTAAATGATCTTTAATATCCATTTAATTACAATCTTAAATGATATGGAGTTATGAACATGAATAGTCACAATATTCATGACATTAAATGATATGGAGTTATGAACATGAATAGTCACAATATTCATAAAACTAAATGATATGGAGTTATGAACATGTCAAAAAAGAGGTATACGGTTTTTTTAAAAAATAAGTTTGAAGAGAAGATGGAGATTCGGCCTAAATTAGATTGTTATGGATTACGTGTTCTTTCTGATGAGTTGGCCGAGAATTTGGTTACTCCGTTTATGGAAAGCGAGATAAAGGATGCGGTGTTTGACTGTGGTAGTGATAAAGCTCCGGGGCCAGACGGGTTTAATTTCCGATTTATAAAAAAATATTGGAGTTTGTTATCCGCTGATTTTGTGCAGATTTTCCAGGCATTCGCGTCTACGGCTACTATAAATAGGGGTGCGGGTTCGTCGTTTATTACGCTTATACCTAAAGTGTCGGATCCGGTTTCGCTTGGTGATTATAGGCCTATTAATCTTATTGGGGTGGTCACCAAGGTCATCTCTAAGGTGTTGGCGAATAGGTTGAGGAAGATGATGGGTGATATAACACATGAAACGCAATCGGCGTTTTTAACGGGAAGATACATTTTGGATGGTCCTCTCATGATCAGTGAGATTTTAGCGTGGGCACAGAAGAAAGGAAAAGAATTATTTTTGTTTAAAATAGACTTTGAGAAAGCATACGATAACGTTAATTGGGAGTTTTTGCTTTCAGTTCTACGTCAAATGCGCTTTCCGGAGTTGTGGTGTAGATGGATTCATGGTATTATTGCATCTGCTAGATCTTCAGTTCTGGTAAATGGTTCTCCGACTTTTGAATTCGGGTGTGGTAAGGGTTTAAGACAAGGAGATCCTATCTCTCCTTTTCTATTTATTATCGTTATGGAAGCTTTTTCTGGTATTCTTAGAAAAGCTTGTGACGTTGGAGCGTTTCATGGCGTTAAGGTTATGGAAGGGGGGCCGAGTATTTCGCATTTGCTCTATGCGGACGATGCCATGGTTATGGGTGAATGGTCTCATTTTAATCTTAATGCGTTAAGAAGAATGCTTCGTATCTTCCATATGTGTTCAGGGTTGCGCATTAACATTAATAAATCCACTCTTTTTGGTGTGGGTAAAAATGACGATCAAGTGAAGGTTGAAGCTGCGTTGTTAGGATGTAAGCCGGGTGTCACTCCGTTTAAGTATTTGGGCATTCTTGTGGGCGTTAATATGGGTCGAATCAATAACTGGGAGCCGTTTATTAGTGTGTTCAAAAAACGCTTATCCAAGTGGAAGGCTAGTAATATGTCGATGGGAGGTAGGGTGGTGTTAATAAAATCGGTTTTGGAAAGCGTTCCATCATATTAATTCTCGTTATTTAAAGCTCCCCTGGCGGTCATTAATAAGCTCGAAGGTATTATTAAGAGGTTCTTGTGGGGTGGAAGTGACGAAATACGAAAGACGCATTGGGTGGCTTGGGCGGACGTTACTAAGCCAAAGGAAGAAGGTGCGCTTGGATTGAGCAAGTTGGAGTTGATTAATAACGCTTTGGTATTGAAGTGGTTATGGAGGTATAAAGTGGAGAGAAACGCATTATGGAGAAGATTGATTGATGCAATACATGTTACTAGAAGGAAATGGGATACATATCCGGTTAATGCTAGTATTCGTGGTACGTGGTCAAAAATTGTCAATAGCGGCTATCGTGTGAAAGTTCATGGGAAGAAGTTTGTGACCATGGTTCGGGGTGTCGTTGGTAGGGGTTCGGAAATCAAGTTCTGGATTGACCCGTGGGTGGAAGATACTCCTTTAAAGACATTGTTTCCGAACTTATTTCGCTTGGAAAGGAATAAATGGTGCAGTGTTAATGAGCGGCTGGATGAAACTGTTGAAGGTGGTCCGATTCAGTGGAGCTGGAATAAGTATCCGGTTTCGGATGTTGAAGTCCAAGAACTATTGGGTTGCCACAGATTGCTTGCTGATGTTCGTCTTAATAGAAGAATAGATGAATGGGTTTGGAACGATGAGGTGGACAAAGATTTTTCGGTAAAGGCTACTAGAAGAGGGCTGCTTCAACAGACGCAGCAAACGAATGTTAATATTTATAAATGGTGTAAGTGGCTTCCCAATAAGTGTAACCTGTTCATATGGAGGGGGAATCTGGATAGAATTCCGACATTGGTAGCATTAGCGAGGAGAAATATTATATTTGGAGATAATGTCTGCTCGTTGTGTGGTGAATTGGACGAAAGTACGGAACACATATTCACAGCGTGTATTATCACCAACGGGGTTTGGGATGCTATTTGTCGATGGTGTAACATTCCGAAAGGGTTCTTGTTCTCTTTCCGTGACACTCTTGATATGGCGTCTACGATGGGTGGTTCCAAAGAGCGGAAACAAATAGTGTATGGGGTGATCGTGTTGACGTGTTGGTGTGTTTGGAAAGCAAGGAACCGGAAAAGATTCGACAACATTGAAGTCAACGTCACTAAGATTGTTTCGGATGTTAAAGCCTTGGGTTATCTTTGGTACAAGAACCGGGGTAAGGGGGGACGGTAGATTGGAAAGGATGGAACTCTTTATGTATTAATGTGATGTAATGTGTGGTTTTTTGCGAGTGGGTTTCTCCGTCTTGGAGATTCTTTTTCTCGCTTGTGTTTTTTATGAAATTTACCTTTCAAAAAAAAAAAAAAAAAAAAGGAACATGGATAGTCACAATAATACTATTTTTTTATAGAAAATTAGGTGATTTACAATTTAATTTAAGAGATGATGATTTTAAAATTGCAGTACAAAATTATAGACATATTATATCTCTTACTTGTTGGGTTTATAGTTTATACTGTTTACATAATATGTTATGTATGCATTGATCATATTTCATAATAACGTTTGATGGAGATAATTTTGTAGTATACAATAGTTGACAGATTATTATACCATGAAAAAGTCTGTTTAGTATTTAATATGTTCATGTACATTCACTTCTGATGTGTAATACTTGTATTTGACATATATTTTTTAATGTGATTGTTCGTAACAATTTAACTAGAAATACAATACGATAAGTGTAATGTTTATAGTGTTCTTATTTGATATATAAGAATAAGAAATTTGATGTTTTATATGACATTACATGACATGTTATCATATAATTTTTAATTTGTTTGATGACAAATTATAGCTATATTTTAGTAGTAAAAAAATCATGTATTGATTTACTCAACTTTCTTTATAAATGTTATCTTACTATTAATCAAGATGTATGATTTTATTGTGGCTTTCATCATATATCAACTCTGTCCTTTATAGAACACCACTAATTTGAAAGCTAACGCACACGATGTCGATAAATTAGAGGATAACCTATAATAATAGCCTTATCACTATTGCAATTTATTGCAACTTTTATATGCTTTAATTTATTTAGATGATATGTTAAATAAAAAAAATTATATATTTCTTATAAGTGGTGAAAAAAAATATTATTTCATAAGGTTGTGTCATAAGTCATTTCTTATAGTGATATAATATAAAGTGATGCATTGTATAATCATCACCTTTACATATTACCATAAACCTTTTTAATAGTGTTCTTGATATATTTTAATATTCAATCATGACAGTAAGGCAAATTAATTATAGTACCAAACAAATATGAGATAGCGATGAATTATGTACAAAATAAGTACAATATGGAACCGTAATGAAACACGTGTAAAATGATATATTTGATTATGCTATAGCAATAAATGTAATCGATGAAAAAAAAAGATTACGTATATAGAAAGTGTGCAAGAGTGTACGCACACAAATAGCCAAAATGGCTACATGACTTAAGGTTGAACTAAATTTGCTCGACAAACTAAACGTTTTCAAACCAGCAGTTCGAACACCCATAGACGTCAAACCAGTAGGTTATAAATGGGTGTCTTTAAATAAAAGGAAACGTAAATAATGAGTTTTTGCGATGTAAGGCACACATTTTAACATAAAGATTTTTTTCCCAAATCCCAGCAGTTGATTACGAGGAAACGTTACCCCTGTAGTGGATGCGATAATCTTTAGATGTTTAAGCGGCCTCGCAATCTCAGAATGACTTCAGATAAAACAACTTATGGATGTCATCACCGTATACATGTACGGGACAATTGCAAATGACATATGTATGAAAACCCCCTGAAGGATTAAAAATGCTCAAAGCATTATGAAACAATAACCCCATAGGTGTTATATATATGAATCTTAAAGGAAACTACTCGTATGTGGTACAATCGACTATACTCTGAAAAGATAGGTATAATTTTGATAAAATGAGCTACATCTATTTAACAAGATTTCACTCTTACAGTGATAATGTAAACATCATCGAGAGGGAACTCTCAAACTAAAGAGGAAAATTTTGAATGACCTTTACAAAGTGTAGTTATTCTTGACCTGTAGTTAGAGTATATATGTACTATTTTTGCTCATCAATCTGAGTACATCTAGAAGATGTTATATAGAAAATCTCATTCGTTGAGTACATGAACGATTGTCTGATCGCTTGACATAGAAAAAATATTCATATCAACCCCAAGAAAGGGATGTTGAACTACTTAGTCAAGAAGTACCATACTTAATTGCGATCAGAGCATTGACGTATCTTGCAAACAAGACGACATCTGATATTACGTTCTTGCTAGATGTATTGGTAAGATTACGGTTCTAATCTCAAATGTTGCACTCTTTTTCCCTTCACTAAGTTTTTCCCATTGGGTTTTCTTGGTAAGGTTTTTAACGAGACAACATAACTGATCCACTAGTATCAGTTTATCTTATAGGTCCCGAAGTACTAATCTAACATCATCATAAATCATGTTGTTAATTATGTATAATGCGTAGTGCACTCTTTTCCCTTAGCTACGGTTTTGTCCCATTGGGTTTTCCTGGAATGGTTTTTAACGAGGCAGAATTATAAAGCGCATTAAATAATTATTTGACATATTTACAAACTCGAGACACGGGATAGTTCCACAAGAACAATATGGCGTCCTGGGTTATGATTGATATATATTAGACTCGCATAAAGTTCTATCTCAATCCAGATACAAGTTATGAAGGTCGAAGATTTCAGCATATTTAAGAAGTATGTAGATTAGAGTTGATCAAGAGAAGCTCAAGCCATACTGTATGAAGACAATGTAGACAACAACACTCAAATCAAAGAAGACTACGCCAAGTATCAAGTCAAACAATTGTCACAGAAGATTGGATTCAACATCATCAAGATATACAAGTAAAATTGAGGGGGAGTAATGTACCCATAATATATACAGTGTATGTACTCTTTTTCCTTGACTAAGTTTTGTCCCACTGGGTTTTTCTTACTAAGCTTTTAATGAGGCAACATAACTGGTCCTGTAGTATCAGTTAACATCGGTCCTGAAGAATCGTGTAAACATTATCTAGTAGTATAATGTTAACAGTGTATGTGTATTTCTAAATGTTTGAGGGGGGGTGTTATGAATGCAGACATTCAGGCCCATAGGCCAAGCCTGACCTAATGTTAATGGGCTTTAGGGTTGTTGTATTGATCTATATATATGATATATGTACAATCAATGAATGAGAATTCTCTCATTTTCTGTACTTCTCATTCTCTCTATATTCTCTATATTATCCTTTACATATTAGATGTTGCTATTAGGCCGTTGTTTTACAACAATTACATCTTTCATTGATTATTAAACCTTGATTTCTCTACAAGAAATAATTCATCTTCACCACTAAGCCTAAGTGGCATGAATCAAAAGCGTGTACTCTTTACTTTTTCTTGCATTTAATTATTATACTTTTATACTTATAATCAGTTAGATAACAAAGAAATATAATACTCATTATATGTGTGATTAGATATGAAAAATGAGAGATGAGTTAAGTGTAATCTTTAAGTTTTCCTTTAATATTTATACATAAGTTACACTTTAAAACTTATAATCACTTTAGTCATCAAAATTAAATATGAAAAAAAAAACTCAAAAATATAAATTTTTACAACTGTTTTCGTTTTCTACTAGTAGAGCTGGCGTTGAATCTAAAACTTAATCAAATCCAATTTATAAATGCAGATTGTTTCTTTTAATTTTTCTCTCTTTTTTCAAACAACAACACGATATTAACAGCTAGCCAAACGTTACACAAACATGAGTGGGTTTTATAATTAACCCGTCCAAGTAACGTCAATCTTCCTATTTCTAGACAACATCTAATATACGAAAAATCAACAATATTATAAAAAAATGATTTTTTTTTCAGATGTCCCTTACTATCAAAACCATGTCATTACAAAACCTCCATATATTTATTCCGTCAGATAGTGAGAAAAAATACCATGAACCAAAAGTTTCCTCCATTTGTGCAAACCACTTGAATCCATCCACATAATGATTGATCTCCATTAGCGTAAACGAAACAACGGGCGTGAAACCACTTGAAAATCGAGTCCCACACAGTACTCGCTATATCCCAAAACCCGAATAAATTAGGCAATGACTCCTTCGATGACTCACAAATCAGACACAAGACACTTGGAACATCAATACTCATTTCTACTAACACCCGCCAATCCAAAATGTTATCTTTAATCTTGACTGACAAATTCCACGTCGACACCTCATCTCCATATTCCCTTCTAGTCACGAAATATTATCTATGTGCCTTCTAATGCTTTTAACCCAAAATGACTCCTCTCCAAAATCTCAAATCCACCTATCTCCCATTGAAGTGAAACTCAAATCATTTCTAAGACCCAAAACCTGAGAACCCCACTTGCTCGTAATATGGCATCACACGTAGTTCTAGACTAACAATTCAAACCAAACATAGCGGAAGTCTAACATTACATTGTAACAAAAGTCAAATAACAACCCAAGGTTCCGAAATCAACATAACAAAAACATGGAAATGCCAATATCCACAAAATCTCCATCTATTTAACCTTCAAACTCAGGTGATTTAGACAGGGTTAAGGACCCCGTTGAATTTGAACCTATCAGGTTATGAACGACCTCCCCCTCTTGCTTAAAGTTAATACATGCTTCCAGAGACTTGAATGAGAGCCACACCCCAAGGCCCCCACATATCTTATCTCACTTCAAGAAATCCTTCACGACGGCAAACACTAAAAATATTATGTAAAATAGCTATGTATTTAGATTGAGCCAATAACATGCAATTCGGATTTGAGATACCAATCAACTACCCTTGTCCAACACCAAAATATCCCCCTCATCCACACCTTTTTTGAAATATGTCTTTGATGCGTGTGTAGCGTGATATATATTTAAGTATAATTTAAGCCCTTTTTAACACTTTAGTCAAGTTTTAAATTTATAAAACACGATATTTACTAACACTAAACACACATATGGGCAAGTGCACCCATCATGAGCGTAGTATAGTGTTGGTAAGATACCGAGGTCATCCAAGGACACAAGAGCTTTTAGTACCGGTTTATCCTCAATGTCTAATCAAATCAAAAATTTAGAAAAAGGTTTTTAAACAAGAAAATAAAACTAACTAAAAATGCTGAAAATAAAAATGAAAATAAAAACAGATAGACAAGATGAATCACTTGGATCCGACTCGCCTTTAGTGTAACCTTTGATTATTTCCGCACTTTTGCACTTTTTAAGAGATTATCTTAATTATTGTAGTAGGCCCCTCTGTTGAAGGTGACGTTACCCTCAACCCAGTAGTTTGAGTCAGCAAGGATACAATCCTAAAGGGTTGGATTATTGAAAGATAATTAATTAAGTTATTAATGCATAATGTGGTAGGCCCCTCTTTTGAATGTGACGTCACCCTCGGCTAAGTAGTTTGAGTCAGTAGGGATACAATCCTAAATAGCCGGGTTAAAGTTTTAATAGTAGTTTACATATGAGGGGATCAAGGAGTTCGGACCCCCGCCATCCAATACCAGTGGGTATTGAAGGAGGTCCTACTAAACTTGACCCAGGTCCTTGCAGGATCTATACACTGAACAAGGCAAGACGCTTACCAAACCATTCCCTTAACCCCCGACCAGGTAGCCAACATATCTCCATATAGACCGTGGAGATATGAATGGTGAAAATCTTTTATTTTATATAGACAGTAAAATAATGCCAAGACACCACGGACAAATGATAAGGAAGTTTCACCTTCAACATAAGAAACTAGTTATTAAAGTCATTAATACATAACCAAATAAAAAGTGCGAAAAGATTAAAAATAAAAAGTATTACACTAAGTGCTTGTCTTCAGCAAGTGATGTAAGAGACTTAGGCAAACATGGCCTTTGATTGTCAAGAACTCTTACGATCAATCTTGGATCCCGAGACTACTCACACACTCTATGATGGATGATGGTGGTGGATGTGGGTTGTGATGGTGATGGTGGGTGGGTGAAGTGTGAGAGAGGTGGTTTGCCAAGGGATGGTTTAAAAGTGAGCCAAGCACCCCTATTTATAGCCTGCACAGAAGCCCGGACACGGCCCCGTGCCCGTTGGGCACGGCTCCATGTCCACCCATCTTCTCTTTCTTCATTAATTGCAGTTTGTCTGCATTAGTTGACCACGCCCCCGTGTCCGCTGGGCACGACCCCGTGTGCAGAAGAGTATCTGTACTATCAAGATTTGCCTAGATTCTGCGAATCTTAGTGTTTACCACGACTCCGTGTCCGCTGGGCACGCCCCCGTGGTGGGTGATAGAAGCTTCTGCAACTTTGTCTTTTCTGCAGACACTTGGGCACGCCCCCGTGCTCAGTGAGCACGGGGCGTGTTCAGCCTTCTGTTCTCTTGTTTTTGCTTGGGGAGATGCTGTCGAGGGGTCGGGCATGCCACGTTTGTTCCTTTTCTTGTATTATTGTTAGATTTGGCTGCATTTTTGCTTCTTTTGTTCATTTAAGCCCATTTAACCCTAAAAATACAAAAGGAAGACAAAAGCACACTTTTTCCAACATTAGTACTAAAAAATGGTTAGTTTTATGCCACATTTGATGTAATTTATTTGTTGCATTTTGTACACATCAGTCTTCATAGGATCCTTATCCCCTTTAACCACCTAGGCGTAAGACCCGAGTTTTTCCTAACTAGATTGAGCGAGAACATGCTTATGAACCTTATTATCAGTTCTTATCTTTTGAACAGGAATCAACAATGTTCAACTCTTTTCCCAGTCTCACAACATCAAAGTATAGTTGATGATTACCGATCCAAATCATACGTAAATCATGGATCAACTTATTCGTAACTTTCACGTGGAGAAACCAAACAAACCCAAATCGCTTGCAAACGGTTGATATCTTCCGTGCAATGTAAACATCAGCGACAATGCCCCACTCTTGCCACTTAGTTTTCTAGGGATGTTCAAAAAACTCGTAGCTCCCAGCTCGCTCGAAAAAGATAGGAAAAAGCTCGGCTTGAAATTGACTTAGTTGTAAATGAGCTGGCTCAGCTCAGCTCCGTTTGTAAACGAGCCGAGCTCGAGCTAGGCCTAGCTCGGCTCGTAAGCTCGTGAGCTGGCTCGATAAGGTTTATCATATATATATAAATACAGTCACAACTTGTTTGGCTTGAGTATAATTTCAAGAAAATGAACCATAAGACTAGACTAAAATTTTCAAAATAGAAGTTGACGAAGGCTTAAGCTAGTAAATGATTCATTGCAAAGACAAAAGTTAACCTTTACATCCTTTATTTTGTTGTCCCACATTGCTTAGAAGATAAAAACTAAGGAGTATCTCCCCTATAAAAAGACAAAGACAATGTGTGAAGTGAATTAATTATTTAAACTTGCAAATTAGCCATTTAGTTAAATTACATTGCAATTATGACCATAAGTCTTTGAAGAGTTTCATCTTTAGGGGCTTTTTAATTAGTAAATTTTGCAGTTCCTTGTTAGTTCGAGCTAGCTCGAATTTTATCCAGGTCGAGCTCGAGCCTTAAATTTCAGCTCGATTTAAATTGAGTTCTAGCCGGGCTCGAGCTCGGCCTGGCTCGACTTGGCTCGTTTACAGCCCTATAGTTTTCAATATGAGAAGGAAAGGCGTTCCGTAAATAGAAACTCATACCTTCTTCAAAGACTTTATATTAGGGTTTGAGATTATCCGATCATGCAAGTTCAATTTTACGTTACCTCTATTGTTTCCGGCCTATTGCCCCTTTCAAAATATCCACATCCACCCTGGTGTAATTACCGACTACAGAAGTAAACCTCCGGGTGACTGCACACATGTGGATCGCTTAGGGTTGTATTCTTTTATTAGTTTTTCTAAATGCTACATGATTGTTTGAGTACTATCAACTCTAATCTTATAATGTGTTGGTCCCCTTTGGTGCCCCTGTTCAAATGGTGCGACTTTCTTCGCTCATAGAGACGGGTGTTTGTGAAGTATATAAACATTCAAAAAATAAAAATAGAGACAATGAGAGTGATATATCTTCAATGGTTAATTCTTATTAAACAAAGAAGAAGGGGTCGATCCGAGAATAAACTCGAATCTAAATGTCACTCCCTGGGCCAAACCAGGGGGTAAACTCTCATGAAAAACTCTATATGAAAGAATAATACTTTACAAAGACACACCTAATTCCTTCGTAGGAATTATGCATTTATAGAGATTTTTCATAGTCTATCTCAAATATGATTGGTTGATAGGATATTGGTTTGTGTGCCCATCCATTTGCATGTGGCCTATCTTCTTTATTACCAATATGTCCACTTCCTTTTCCGATGAATCCTTCAACAGTTGAGATATATATTTTCTGATGAAAAAGCTAGAGATTCCTTTTTAGGAAAAATAAATCTTTTTCCTTTTCTGGTGAATGCTTACCAAAAAGAAAGATTCTTTTTTTCTTTCTGATGATGGCTTTTTCTAAAAGAAAAATCCTTTTCTTTTTGTTATGGTAGCATTTCATAGAAAATATTTTATGTGTTAATAAGATATATTATCTTATTAACACAATTATTTGACTTTGTATCTTGTAAACTCCATAATGTCCCGCTAACATTTTGAAGTCTTGTAACCTTGTCGTGATCTTTAATCAATGAATTTAGAAGCTTGATTTTTTCTTTCTCGGTCTTCATATTTAGTGCTTCTGGGACGGTTCGTCGGTCGGTTCGTGTTGACGGAATTAATTCTAAGTACCTTAAACTATTTTTAACAACAAATACAATAAAGTTTCCTAACATAATGTGATATACATATACAGGGTTATGATCGTGTGAGAAGCACTAGGCCAATTTGAGTAACGCAGGAAACATTCTGGACCACACATTTTCTTTTAGCAAAAAATGCAATTTTTTTATATATACACACATATGTATATTGTCAATTTTTAACTATACATATATGTATATATGTGTTTAAAATTGAAACATAAGTATTGTACATCTATGTTTGAGGGGAAAGATTTAGTTTTAACTTTAGGGTTCAGTTTTAGTGTTTAGAATTAGTATTTAGTGTTTAACTTTATGGTTTAGCATTAGTATTTAGGGTTTATAGTTTAGTTTTTAGGTTTTAGCATAGGGTTTAGCCTTATGGTTTAAGGTTTAGAATTAGAGTTTAGAGTTTACATTTAGGGTTTAGCTTTGGGTTCAAGGTTAGCAGGTTAGAGTTTCTGGTTAGGGTTGACGAGCCAATTCCACCACTGAAATGAGCTTAATCGGAGTTCGTTTGACCGGTTTTATACACTTCCTAGGTTAAGGATACATATGTTTCATAATATACATATATGTACAGTTTAAAAAATGACTATATACATATGTGTATAATTCAAAATTGAAAATATTCATACATACATACATACATACATACATACAATACTTGGTTGACACTATGAAACCACAAGGGTTAGAATGTTTTCATGGGTAAAATACCCATTAGAATCATAACAAGTTATTAAGTCTTAGATGATGTAATCTAATACTTTGACAGATGAACACTAATTCATCATCAAATGTTCGATTTACTTAGGTAATATATAGGTTATGTATTATATTAATATTTCCAATAGTTCAAGCATGATGTAGGAGGATGAATCCTCCATTTAGGAACCTCTTTTGTGTTATAGAAGTCATGTAGGAGGTAGGAAGAACAAGTCTTCCATTTAGGTACCTCTTGGTGTTCACCACTACACTTAATGTTATAAACATTCAAGGAGGGTCATGAACATACAATAAGAATGAAATAAGAACAACTAATCTATGGGAAAACATCAAATAGTGTGTGGATTTTCAAGTAGGATAGCCCAAGCTTATCCTTTAATCACACAACATCAAGCTTCAAGCTTGAACACTACTTGTGGGTAAAACCCTTAACAAAATAGAATGTTTGTGAGGTTTACACCTCTGATTTTACATGTATCAACCTTGTTTTTAAGCTCAACTAACCATAGATGTGGTTATGAGCATAAGGACATAGGTTTGAGATGAGATAACTCAAGTTTAAGCAAGATTTAACAAAGTTTGATTGAAAACAGAAAGTTGCAGTCCACTTTGGAGACTTTTTGGTGACATTCCAGACCTTGGTTTTCCATGGAAAACCTTTGGAAATGTTCCTAATGTTGTTCCAAGCAAGTGGGAAAAAGAATCAAGTTAAAAGGTTAAGAAATGAGTGAGATATGCTCACTTTTGTAAGATCTGATGAATCTGTTCGAACTCCTGAATTCAGCTGCGATTTTAGCGAGTTGAGAGTGAATGGAGAGTGTTTAGAAAGTGGAAAATGCTTGGAGGAGACTTGGTTTATATAGGAGATGGATTAGGGTTGGGTTGGTGAGGTCTTAAATGCAAGAAACACACATTAGACCAACCAAAACACAAGAAAATTGACCAATACTCGCGCTGAACTGATCTGTTCTCGGATCCACCTGGATCATGGCCCACGAAGGTGTTTGGGGGGAGGGTCGCGGCCCGTGACTCTCCTCCAGAGTTTTTCAAGTTTGAAATTTTTACAATTTACCCCCATATGTTTCCATATTTGCATGTTTTAGGGGTTTTTAGGTATTTTAAGGGTCGTTTATGATAATAGAGCATATTATAAGGATAAAACATGTAACATGAACATAAAATAAGTATGATGAAGTATGTTTAAGCGTATGAATGCATTCGAAAGACGTCTTATTCGTAAGTTTCACGTATTTGCAAGTTTCACACATAATTTCCAATAATTACGAATATGTATCAATTGTTTCACGAAATTAAACGTATGAGCATGTATGAAGTATGTATAACACGAATTTAAAGAAATACGAGTTTTATTTATGATTCAAGTCTCGGATTTTACAACGATTACATCGAAAGAACGATTACAAGAACACAAGACTTCCAAAAATAGAAATACAAGCAAGACCTTCTAATTATGGAAAGTACGAAGAAGCAGGGCGTTACATACATACGTACATACATACATACATGCGTGCATGCATGCATACATACAAACATACATACATACATGCATACACAAACACACACACACACACACATATATATATATATATATATTAAAAAAGCCTCTTAAAAACGTGGGATTATAAGTAAAAATGGCTTAGAGAAAATGTGTGGAGAAGAAGGCTTCTCGCATTTCTCAATTAGCAAGTATTTGTCTTAGGATCTCTACCCTCTATATATGTGTATATGGGAAATAGTTGGCTATAAAGTAGGGTTTCCCACAAAGTGTAGGGAATGTTATGGTGATGACATGTGTCATCTATAGATTTATTGTAAAAAAGGACAATTGCAATTGATCAAATAAGTTATACAAGGAAGAGATAATTCTAAATAATTAATTGAGATTTTTAAGGAAACCACAAGTCTTAAACCCACAACTGTATCAGTTATGTAAACCACATTCCACACATCATTTATCTCATCCTTCATCTGATTGTTTTGTTTTGGCATATTACGGATCAAAACTTTGATGTCTAATGCAATTATTGATTGTGGTAATGGTTTCATGCGACTCTAAACAATGTGTCTTACCAGTTACTCGGTTTCTAAATAATGTGTTTTATCAGATTTTGGTTTCATAAATATTTTTTTCACAGTTCTTCACAATGTATTTTATCAGGTCCTGGTTTCATTAACCTTTTGTTCATAATTCTTCACAATGTGTTTTATTATTGTGTTTTTCTTAACTGTTCTTCGTACTGTGTTTTATTAGTGTGTTTTTCTTCACAATGTGTTTTTTCTTCACATTGTGTTTCAATGTGTTATATCAGTTTCATAAGTGTATTGTATATTAGGGTTTAGCTTTGGGTTCAGGGTTAACGGGTTAGAGTTTCTGGTTAGGGTTTGACGACCCAGTTCTGCCACTGAAATGAGCTCAACCAGAGTTCGTTTGACCGGTTTTATACACTTCCTAGGTTAAGGATATATATGTTTCATAATATGCACATATGTACAATTTAAAAAATAACTATATACATATGTGTATAATTCAAAATTGAAAATATACTTACACACACACACACATATATATATATTCAAAAAAGCCTCTTAAAATCGTGCAATTATAAGTAAAAAATGGCTTAGAGAAAATGTGTGATGCAAAAACTTCTCGCATTTCTCAATTAGTAAGTATTTCTCTTAGAGATCTCTACCCTCTATATATGTATATATGGGAAAGAGTTAGCTATAAAGTAGGGTTTCCCAATTGTTGTGGTGACGACATGTGTCATCTATAGATTTATAGTAAAAAAAGACAATTTCAATTGATAAAATAAGTTATTTAAGGAAGAGGTAATTCTAAACAATTAATTGAGATTTTTAAGGAAATCATAAGTCCTAAACCCACAACAATATCAGTTATGTAAACCTTATTCCACGCATCATTTATCTCATCTTCATCCGATTGTTTATTTTGGCATATTACGGATCAAAACTTTGATGTCTAATACAATTATTGATTGTGGTAATGGTTTCATCCGATTCTAAAAAATGTGTTTTATTAGTTACTCGGTTTATAAATAATGTGTTTTATCAGATTTTGGTTTCATAAATATTTTTTTCACAGTTCTTCACAATGTATTTTATCAGTTTCTGGTTTCATTAACCTTTTGTTCATAATTATTCACAATGTGTTTTGTTAGTGTGTTTTTCTTCACAGTTCTTCGTAATGTATTTTTCTTCACAATGTGTTTTTTTCTTCACAGTGTGTTTTATCAATGTGTTATATCAATGTATTGTTCTTCACATTGTGTTTTATAAGTGTATTGTATATCAGTTTCTGTTTTATCACCAATTTAAAACACACTACTTGATAAAAAACAAAAATGTACTCCGGTTCTCTTCCCTAGATAAAAACAAAATTGAACTCCGGTCTCTTCCCGAGATAAAAAAACAAAATTAAACTCCGACTTAGTAGATTTTAACTTTTAAACACAGTCAAATCTTTTATCTTCATATCCATCAATGATTTTAGGGGATTTTGTTTAATACGGATAGAGAATGTGGGGAAGTTATGCAAGAAAAAAAGGAGTGGTGGTTGTTTCTTTTTTTAAGGGTTTGGAGGCTTCTTCGTAATAGCTCAAAATGGGCCAACGTCCTTACGATGGGAGGAACTACTTTCGCTAGGTCAGGAAATAGAAGGCCTTCAAAGAGGTCAAAAACCTCCTCGTGCGTTGATCTTGAAGTGCCAATATCTAAAGTTTGAAATATCGTCTTAAACGATTTTAATATGTTATTTGTGGGTGAACACATCAAGCCGAGGGTCTCAATGGAAGTAGCATCTCTATTCCCACGGGGTAGAGGTAAGGTTGTCTACATCTTACCCTCCTTAGACACTACCTTAGCTTTGCTATTTATGGGATTTACTGAGTATGATGATGATGATGATATGCAGGTGAGGACGGGGCAGAGGAGCTGGAGACGGAGCTACGACGATCACCCAGTAGAAGAAGCGGTGGAAAACAAGGCTGTAACGCCTTCGCGTTTTATAACTTCCTTTATTTAGAAAGCTCACCTTTGATTCCTATTTTTGGAATCTTATATCCGGGACGTATTCGCATTTCACTCCGCCTTCATAATTCGCAACTTTTATCATAGTAAAACTGGATCATTTCATTTAAATTATGCTTGGATAAATCATAGCTGTTTTACTTTTAAATCTTATACGTACTTGATACTAGTTCTTCACTCTCGTAAATCCCGTACTTATCTTACATCAAATGGTCATCAAATACGTATTTTATACACTTAAGACATACAAATACTTATCTTCACATTTACGATTCATAATCATTCATTTTATATGTATTATACACCTATTTGTATGTTTAATACACCAGTTATACATTAGAAACGCCAAATAATAAACTTGAGGGGCCTTAAATGACCAAAAGTGAAACATGTCCGGCTGGACATAGCCCGCGACACGCGCCCAAGGGGGGTGTCCCCGTCCGCGACACGCCTGTAGACTCAATCCGCATACAGCTTGATTCTGCGCGACTATTGGCCCATTTTCACTATCCAACTCCCACCTAATTGTCTTAAACACCCAACTAACTTGCTTTAATGCCCAAACCCTAACACCACACTATAAATACATGTCTTCCACACTATCTTAACCTTTTACACACCCTTATTTCACTCTAAAAATCTCACAATTCATCCAATTTCTCAAGTTCTTGGCAGATTCATACTTTTTTCTCAAAACAGTGAACTTTGAGCACTATTTCTCTAATTTTCTTCATGTTTCTTGTGCCAAGCTCCTTGGAGGACCTTCAAGGATGTTATCCAAGATTCACCAAGGTGTAATTCTAAGATATATCACTTATATAAGGATCCAAAGTCAGATTTATTTTCTGATTTATATAAACTTATTGTAACTTCTTTTTCTTCAACTTTTTTTCATCATTTCTTCTTCCACAAGGATTGGAACACCTCTAGGAATGTTTCCACATGTTTACCATGGTAAACCAAGGTGGAACAACACCATTTTGAGGTCCAAACTTTCTGTTTTGGAGGAATACTTGTTATGCTTTCATAAAACTATGTTTTCTAGATGTTATCTTATGCCAACTTGTTTATGAACCTATCTAAGGTTATGAGACTTGTTAGGAATAGATTCTTATGAGTTTAAGAGGTGCAAACACCTCTAAACTTTCTGTTTTTGTTCAATGTTCATGTGCTTTTTGTTTCTTTACTAAAACTTGATGGAATCTTATACCCACTAAACTCACAACTTAGTCTGTAGTTGTGGGTTTGTGTTGAGGTGATTTCCATCAAGTTATGAGTTCAAAAACTCTTTATTTTTAGTTTATACATATCATAATACAAGTGTTGAAAGCAAGCATGATTCATCATCTTTCATATGATGAACTTGTGACTTGTGAAGTGTGAACCATGGGAGCTTGGGCTTTCAAATCTAGTTCCACTTCTTCACTTGTGAACTTGTGCATAAACAAGTGACTTCCTAGTATCAAAGTAACATAGCCCCGCCTAGCCTCCGACACTTAGGAT